>DF240905.1:0-96454 GCA_000507305.1 Breviolum minutum Mf 1.05b.01 | reverse complement strand
TCAAAAAACAGGTGGGGGGTCAAAAAAACAAGGTGGGGGTCAGAAAAACAAGTTCTCCGGGATTAATGTACCCTCTTTAGCTCCTCAAATTCTAAAAGCCGTAAAAAATGTAATATTTCATTTGACGTTGGGACCATGTTGGCTTACATTTTGACTTTCTTTTGCCTCCTTAGATTCAAAATCACGTCAAAGTGTAATATTACATTTTTACATCTTACCCTAAAAAATGCTAGGTGATGGAGGGGGGGACGTCATTGTTGCTATTTTTTCCATTTTCAAAAAGCAATGTTTTAGAGACGTTAAAATGTACTGTAACATTTTTACCCCCCCCCCTTAAGAGGGTAGTGATCCAATTTGCAATCCGAAATGTTGGGCTCAAACAAACCGAGTGGTAGCAGAGTCCCCGAGAATTATTTGTTGAGTTTCGAACGTCCGTGACAACAATTAGTTGGCTGTTTTTATTTCAGTGTGCCAAGTGGATCTTGAAGTTAAAACATTTCCGACCTTTGTGTCGTTTGAAAATCGCCAATGTTTTTTAATTTCGTTTTCCCGGCACGCTCCTCAGTGAGTTTCAATATCGGAGGAAGATGTTTTGAAGTGAGGCCTTTGGTGTTGACATGTTGATTGGTTGGGAACGTGACCCGCTTGAGGTAGCATGCATCTTTGACATCGTGGACAGGTGACAAAGGCTTTCCGAAGAAGACCGGGAACATTTTTTTTGGGTTGGCCAAGCACAAATTTCACCGGGAGATGACGGACGATGTTTTGAGACAGACATGAGCAGAAAAAAAAATGAATGTCATTCCAAACAGCACAGGGGGATTGAAAAACGTTGCGACGATGGCCAGGGTTGGGAACACGTGGTGGATATTTTTGTGCTGGCGCAGCAAATACCCACAGCTGCCGTGATCGGTCGCATCAACAAAACCATGAAATTGCAAATTCATTCATGTAGCACCGATTTTTTCATATTTTAGCATGTGCGTGACACCTTGATTTTTGATTGAACGGTTCCTTCGGCTTCCTCAGGCCGCACCTTCACTGAAGTATGGCAAGCCGTAGCCGGGCGGAGGCAGGTTCAAGGGATGCAAACTTCGGTGGCCAAGATAACATAGCACTTGAAAATGAATGGTTGGAAGACCAATTTCCTTTTGGGAAGGTTTCCTGCTGTATGGTTTGAAAAATGTTGCGTTTTGGACGTGGGCTTGGCAGGGTGGCAGCCGAACTACTTTGTCAAAACCTTGGGTGGGATGTCGTCACAATTTTCCGACAATGGAAAGGGAGTCATTTCGAGAGTGAAACATTTGTTGAGTTCACGATAGTTTGTATCATATCCCTTTGATTGTATGACCGACTTTTGATGAAACTCAAGCTTGTGGCAGGCTAACATCATACAGTGAAGGCTTGATGTATGGAATTTTCATATTTTGTTGGTGAGAAGTGATATGCACTTCACGGTGTATGCTAAGGCCAAAGTTGCAAAAGAGTGCTTCAGTGCCTGTTTCGAGGACTTGCCTGTTGCGGTGTGAGAGGTGGTGGTGGTGACAGTAGTGATGGTGATGATGGTGGCTGTAAACCAGACGTGTTGCCATCCAGTGTCATCAAGGACCCGGAAGATTGACAACACACAGTCAAAACCTTGGAGCGCTTCGAGACGGTTTTTATTTTTGGTGTTTTTTTGGTCATGCATGTTTCGGGTAAGGAACGTAGCACCACCAATCTGGCATTTTAATGTCATGTCCATTGAAATGGTGGAAGGTTCCTATATCATTTAGATACAGCATTCTTTATGCCTTTTTCAAAATTTTCCGAATCCAATTCAGCGGCACCCAGAATCATCATTTAGAAAACTGCCAGACTGAAGCTGCAGAACTGCACAGGTTTCCGCAGTGTGTTGCAAGCTGTGGTGTGTTTATAGTGCGTGACTGCCTTCATGACAAGCACATATTTAGGACCCATGATTTGGAAGGCTTTAACCTTCACTTAACGGTCCGATTTTTTTGATGCCATGAAGGTGGCAGCAAGACTTACAGCCTGTGTAAGGTCCATGTACAGCATGGCCGATGTAGCTCTTCCAATCTTCTCACATGGACCTGTGGCTTGAAGCTGTGTGTTGGAACCTTCACTTTGATTCATTGCATCCTTGGTTGTAGGAACATCCATGGCTATGCATCGCTGTAGATTTTCATGTCAGAATTGTTAAGGCGATTTTTCATCCAGGTATAGCAGCAGCATAGCCCACCGATCCCAACAATCCCAACGATCCCCTCCCGAAGTCACCGTTGGCTCCGACCCCCCCAGGTCCTTACCACGACTCTTGGGCGCTGGAGCTCCACAACGTCATGAAGAGTCCAAAGATCCGGTGGAGGCAACGCGCTGGCCGCTGGCAGTTTGACTTGGGATTCGGCCGGCTGGTGTACCTTTGATGGTCCTGGTGTTTTGTTGAAGGAAGGCCTGTTTTCACAGTGGGAAAAGATGCATGACTATTATTATGTTTTTATGGCCCACTGGTTCTCCTGTGTTATGGCTCGGATCTAAGGTAAGTTTTTTTTTGAGGGAGTCGGAGGGATGACTTGTTTTTGATGGCAAGAATGAAGATGTTGCAAAGTAACGCTTGTTGCAACCTGCAAAAAATCAAGTGTGCTCAGTGGGTCAAAGAAAGCATAAAGAGGTGGCGGTGATAGGATTGGCGTTGTTGAGCACCTGACATCTAGACTCTAGATTGAGATGATTTGTTGGAATAGTTACAAAACAAAGACATCCCAAAGAAGGTGGTCATCGTACTGAGTGGCGATTGTTCTCCTAGTCTTTTTCCTTGTGGGATATCCAAACTCCTGAACTGTTAGCCATGATCCATTCATCAAACGTGAATAGAGCAACCATCCAAGCATCAAACTCACACCTCGAAATGTGGTTGTCAAAAGAACAAGCTGGCGAATTTGTATCCACGCCCCAAGAATTGTCTTAAAGCAAAAACCTGATGTTGAATTTGAGATGACATAATTATTTTCCAAGCGCATTCATGAATCACCATAATCATCCTTGCCCAGGGAGGAACTGGGAAGATTCCAATGATCACCATGATGACCCATAATTTATCCATGGATCAACTTCACCTGAAGGCTCCTGCGATTCCGGCAGTTCATAGCGTCTCTCGAGCCATGCGAAGAGAACTTTTGGAGGTGCCAAAGGGGGGGAGGAAGATCGAAGGAAGGGAGCTTTTTGAAGGAGCTCGTTTTTCACGGTTTTTTTTTGAGTTCGTTTCGGGTTTCGGCGTTTGAACTGAAGCTGTTGCCTTTTTTTTTGGTTATGTTTGGCGGGGGGGGGATGGCAAAAGTGACAAGATGGATGTAGGTGGGGCCCCTCAGAGCTATTTCATCGGGGGTCAAAAATGTACAGTTGGTGATGTCAATTGAAGAAAAAGATTGCTCAAAGATCCGATGTTTTGGCTGGATTTTTTTTTTGGGGGGGGGAACCTCCTTTCACAAGAAGGGAAGCAATTTTTTTCTCCAATTTTTTCCCCTGAATCTTGTTTTGACAGATTGAATAACCCACCGAACTTAGCTGCACATAGACAGGACTAGAAGGGGTTAACGCTACCATTTCTCGAATAAAGGGGTGTAAGCCTACCAACCCTATCTGCGTGCAGCTGAGCAAAAGGGGCCCCCGATGTGTGTGATTTCTTCGATGTGTTGGACTCCAAGGTACTTTCAAATCCAGACATTCGCAAGATCGCCACCAAGTGCGCCCGTGGCGAAACAGGTGTTTTGCTTGGAACTTCCGTTTCGTTGAAGAAAACCATGTTTCAAAAAACCCGTGGGATTATTGGGAGTGTTCGGACTTCAAGCAGAAATTGTGAAAAAGATGTTGTTTTTTTGTCGTGTTGTGGCATATTCATCTAAGAATTACGTGCTTCCAAATGACCAAATGATTTTCAATTTGCATATTCAGAGCTTTAAATTATACAACAGAATCTGCCGAAAAGTCTTCAACCGTGCTTCCAGCTTCAATTTCCAGGCTGACTTTTGGGGTGGAGGTTCAAGGAACTCAATAGCTCGATAAAAACTGAAGTGATGTTTTTTGTTATTGTTAGTGGACGATTGCAATGTACAGTTCCTTTCTACTTTTCTGAAATAAAGTTCTAAGCCCAAGGAATGACCCAGGAATGACAATTGTTTACCTGAATCTCATTTTCAAGCCTCAAAAACACACACAAGAGGTTCATTCCCAAAACACCCCTGGAAATGAACATGGAACACAACAATGGAGGTTTGGAAGGTGGATTTTCCTTTGCAAATAGTGTGATTTTCAAGTTCCAGCCGTTTAAAATTTTCCAAGGGCGAAGAAATCCTTGAGTTTTTGTTGTGTTTTTTCTCCCTGGAATTTCGATGGTTTTTTTTAACGCCCACCGGAAGCCTTCAAACCTGGCAGCAAAAAAATCGCCAGGTACTACGAAGCGCAGCTTCCAAAGTCGAAGAGTCGTTTGGGCTTTCGGGACTTGCGACAGGTCTTGAAGGCCGCCGCCGTGTTTTTTTTTTTTTCGTGGGTTGAATCTGCATGTGATTTTTGTGGGTTTGATTTTTTTTGAGTTGTTTTTTTGAAGAAAATGGAAAGAAAGTCGCCAAAAAAGCGGATTTTTTTCGTGTGTTTTTTTTAAAGGCATGTCAGCTAATGATAAAGTTGTTGGGGTTTGGGTTGGTGGTTTGGGTTTGGGTTTGTCAGCTAATGGAATCCAAACCACCAACCCCAAACCACCAACTAACAATTAGTTGAGCATGCTATTGAATCAAGCTCGGAAGCTTAGGTGTTAGATTTCTTCAACGGACAACCATGATGTAGGAAAGACCTTTCCCACAAGAGAAAACGCAATTTGACTTCTAGGTGGTTTCAAATATGTTTTACTTTCACCCCTATTTGGGGAAGATTTGCAATTTGACTAATATTTTTCAGGTGGGTTGAAACCACCAACCAGAGTTACTTTGAGCATTACCAGCATGTTTTGTTCAGTCTTCATGGACGATTCTTGACATGTGATATGATTCGTCCCAACATCATTCGTGTGGCCAATTGGCCAAAATTGGGAAAAACACGAAAAAACACACCCAAACTGTGGAAGGCCAAGTTTTTCCCCCATTCAAAAAGAACCTCAATAAACCGGCGTTTTCAGGTTTCACCGCTTCACTTGCACCGGAGGTGTTTTTTTTGCCTGGGGATTTGGAGGATTTTTTTTGTGGAGGGCATGAAATCCCATCCAACTGCCAGGCTTTGAATCAACATTTGGGGCTTCCGGTTCCTACAGCTGTGGCCGTCAGGGAATTCCCAGGATTTACCTGGCTTAGTAGATCGATGATTTAACTACTGTAAATAGCTACAGTATTTGAACAATTTACCACATTATAAATTGAACATAAAGGTGGATATTGGATTTTTTCATTGTAATTGTTTCACTTTGCCAGTGTGGATGGTGGATTCTTGATTTGAAATAGTGAACTTTTTCCTTCAGAAGATTGTGCCAGACCTCGAGAATTCCTTGTCACTTTCTTCTGCATCCGATTTGTTTTTAGAGAAGCAACTGGTTGAAAGTGGACCAAAAAATCCTCTGTCGGAGCTGGAGAAGAGGCTCCAAACATGAATTTTCTGGGTCCAAAGATAGCAAAAGGTTCATAAATTCCAGGTGTTTGAATGATTGAACACGGAATGGATTCCCATTGCCAAAAAAAAGAGGAAATTTCTGAGGCCGAACAACTCTTCAAACGCAGGGGCACCCGATTTGTTCGATGGGATGGATGTGGTGAGTGAGTTGAGTTCTTTTGGTGATAAATCAGCTGAGTTTGAGGATGATGTATGGTCATATTCGACCTTTCTTTGACAAGCATCCTCCTGTCAGAATACCGCGCTGGCAGTTGAAGTATAGCATGTTCGGTGGAATTTGCATGAGTCTATATGACAAATTACTGGCTTTGGTTTCCCAACAAAATGCATACACAGAGAAAGGCTATGAAACTAAGCATGTATCGAATCGACATAAAAGAACATCATCATCATCATCATCATCATCATCATCATCATCATCATCATCATCATCATCATCATCATCATCATCATCATCATCATCATCATCATCATCATCATCATCATCATCCTCCATCATGAGCCATCATACGTCATCATGAGCCATCATACGTCATCATGAGTCTAAAATATGGCTAGCTTTTAAACCGCTCTTTTTCCAACAATCATGGGTCCGTGGAAAACGGACCCCGTTGGAGACTAAACTCGTCTTTCAGGGCCAAAATTTTCCATGTCCATGATTAATGGGAGGGTCCGGGTACGCCCCCGAAATTTAACTCCAGGAACCCGAAAAGAAGTCCCTAGAGATCAGGAAGTTCCTCTTGGAAAACCATCATTTTTAAGGTTCCAGCCGTTCAATTTCGGGGGGAGTACTAGAGTCGAATCACCTGCTTCCGTGGTTACTTGGCGCTTCGCGTAAACCGCCAGGTTTTGATTTCAATGGCGACGGCGACTTGAGTTTCGAGGAATTTTTTGAGCTCTTTGCAGCTTGGACCAAGAGTCCATTGGGCCATTTCTGTTGGGAGGTGGAGGTTTTCCCCAACAAAAATCCCCCAACCGTTGGGGGACATGTCAAACCTCTAGTCGCAAAGATTTGTGTTGTTTTTTCTAAATGAATGGCGTTTAATTATATGTGATAGCTCATCAAGCATGGTGGTATGGCTGTGTATATTTCAAATTTGTAGTGTTCAACTGATTGGCAATGCTGACAGTGTTCTCTGATGGGACAGATTGAAAGTACCAGTTTTTTTTTGTGTTGGCAGAGCTTTTCGTGGGCACTTTTCGGACATTTTGCTGGGACTTTCATTTTCAAAAGTTCACCTTGAATTTTGGGGTGTTTTCGGTTGTACGAGAAAAATCGATGGAATGGTGGGTTTTCCATAAAGTGATTGTGATTCGGTAAGTCTTTTTTGGGCTTTGGAAAACTGGTGGCAACTAGGCGACCGAGTATGATCAATCAACTGATCAACTGATCAACTGTTAGTTTTTGCAACCTCACCTTAAAAAAATACGTCCCATGTTTGTTTCTCTCCACTTGACCTGGTTTCCACACTTGATAAATATGAGGGTCAAAGTGAAAATAAGTAAGTTTTACCAACTTAGACTCAGAGATATCAATCCTTAAATTGACATTACCTTTCATGCCTACTTGGAGGATCATCCGATGAATGGCCATTTGGCAGGGGTCCACAACCGTTAAGTGGTTAGTATCCCCCATTGAAAAGCCATAAAAACGCCCATTTGGAAGGGGAATAACCCTACTTTAGGGGGACTTACAGTACCAACTATGGTTATCAACCACTTATTAGATGGGATGATCCTCCAAGTACCGAAAGGTGAACTTACGATCACCATGTTTATTAACCACCAGGAAATGAACATATCCCCCAAAAATGGCATTTTGAAGATGATTTTCCTTGTTCCCAAGGTGGGATATGTTAATTATCTGGAGGGTATTCATCACTTACAAGTCATGGGAATGATCCTCCAAGGTACACCCCACCTTGGCTTGGAAGCCAAGCTTCCCAACCCCAACCTGGTTACCTGCCAAGGTCACATCCCTACGACGGGTCGCCTTTGATCGGTGCCGCCAAACGGGAAACATGGTGTGCCCTCATGTTGAAACGAACGAATTGCCCCTGGAAATGGATGGGTGTTTCCCAAAAATAGGGGTGTTTCCCCCAAATCATCCCTTTTAATTAGGGTTTTCCATTATTTTCACCATCCATTTTGGGGATACCCCTATTTTTGGAAACATCCAGATGGTTGGAAGATGAAGCATTTCCTTTCAGGCGGTTTTTTTCCTCAGACTTGTGGTTCAAAGCCGCAATGCTTTGTTTATTTTTCAGATCGGACTGCCAATTTTTCTTTTGTCCTCAAACCAAAACATCGTCGAAAACTTCACATCATGTCAGCATGGCAGAAAGAGCTGCACTTGCCTTGTTTGTGAATCGAGTGTGAGCTGACTCCACGAGGAACCACTAGTTAGCAGAAGACCTTCTTCAGATAAAACCACCCCCAAAAAAACACACACATGCCGTCTTCTACTGTATTTTTTCAGATTTTTTTTGTGGGGGGAGATGGGGGGTAAGTTTTGGGTAAAAAAGGTGTGTCTAAGATTAGATTCAAAAAATGTGCTCCAAGTCGGTCAAACCATCCGGAGGTCCGTTTTGTTGGGTCGAGAAGTCTTTGTTACACGAGAACCTGGAAAGGCCATGGGGAAGTTTTTTTTGGGGGGGGGGAAATCTCTTCCAGGTGATTCAAAGCGACCTTTTCAAGGGTTAAGTGAAGTGACCTCCAACTGGTTGAGTTTTTGTTTTTTTTGGTTAAATTCTGATTCTGGTTGATGGGATATGGTATGATCAATGCATGTTTTTTGTTGGAATTCTGGTTGATGGGATGATTCTTTTTTGGGGTCTTAAGATGAACAAACATCCTTTCCACTGTGGAGAAGATCTGTTTAGATAGCAGATAAACCTTGCGGTGTTGAATGTTGATGGTTCTTATTCAAAAGCCACATGCTGTACCAAGAGATTGTTCATATGCACTGCTGGCTCCAGTTGAAGTTCAAGTCCTTTGACTTGATATTTTTTTGAATCAGATTGTGACATTTCTTGTCGATTGGCTCAAGACATCTTCGGTAGCGAAACGCAAAACTGAGAAAAAAGACGACATGTCATCCGACCATGTCAATCTGCGAATGGAACGATTCGAGATTTTTCTTTAAATACCGAATCAACGACCATGTCTTTTTTGGTGAGCAAAAGATTCTTGTGCGGTTCTGAACCAGGAAAAAATGTCCAATTCTTGGACTCCACGAGATCGGTCGTTGAAGTTGGGTGGGTAAAACGCGCCATGTCCATCTCACTGCGAGTATCTTTGCTTAGCACCTCCGCTTCTAATGATCTGAACCGCCAAGATAAAATCACAGCGTGTGGGGTAAGGCCAAATGTAGGGAAAAATGTGCATTGAAGTTGAACCTTTGGTGGATTTATATATTAGTGTGAACCTCCAATGAAAGAAAGGAGCGTTTCCAAGAAACAGTTGGAAGGTTTCTGGGTCTTGGTACTTTTATGCCAAAATCTTTGGTTAGATCTGCAAGGATCATCTCTTTAATGGTGGAATTGGGGTGACCTCAAACGATGTGTTTTTGCGAGAAGGTATAGCAGTGTGCAGGTGATTTAGCACCTGGAAAAACTTCCAGTGTGCTAAACATAAAAAACACACCGTCCTTAAAATTATTCACCCCAGATTCTTCAGGAAAATAAAACCCACAACTATATATAGATCTCCATCTAACCCCCTTCCCTTTTTTTTTTGGTTTTTCTAGACTCAAAATTTGAAGTGGGCAATGACACGAAGAAATTCTTGATAGGTTTGACCCTTACGAAGGTCATCATTTTTCCCATTTCCAAAGCCTTCTTTTAGGCGGTGAAGGAGTCGTTCTGGACGTGGATTTGGGAAGCACCATCGGGGAGTTACAGGAAGCACCCCTGGCGGTTGTGGTGGTGGTTCGGGGGGGATGCCTTCCTGACTTTTTTTTCGGGGAGGGCCGGGGGACGGAACAGAGAAGTGGGGGAAGAGTTGTTTTTTTTCTCTCCCAAATAGCTTTAGTTATAGGGGTCCTTACTGCAAAAGTACGGGTTGGTGTTCGCAGATGTCTTTCTTTTGAGGGGAAAATAATTTTTGGATGGTTTGGTGACAGTTGGTGGCACCTCGAACCAATCATATTAGTCGGCTCAGTTTGATTTTATTACCCTGAGATAGTGACCATTTAACATTAGAGGAAGCTTTTATAAGCCCTGGAAGTCAACCAACCACCAATTCATACATGTTGGTTGGCGGCTCGTAAACCAACATACGCCAACGTATTTAAAAAAAATGGTGGTTGGACTTCCAGGGTAAGAACTAGAGTTGATAGAGGTGAAGATGTCAAAAAATTTAGGGTACGGATTTCAGTCGTGTTTTTTTTTGGGCACCTTGGAATGAAGTATGTACCTTTCCCTTGTTGCTTAGTTGGTGCGCAAGTTCTTCATGTTGGAGCTACTCGGAGTGCTTAACATCCACGTTTTGAATATCCCCCATGAATAGCGCAATGTCGGCACCTTAACAGGTGCGAGCTGAAAAACAAAAAAGGCCTTTTCGGGGCAGTTCGGAACGGTGATGGTCTCGTGGAAGATATGTAAACAGTGTTCAACTCAGGTACTGCAAGAAAAGCTTCAGACACCTTACATCAATGGCCTCATTTGCAACTTGTTACGAACAGTGTGTTTGGAAGCCTTGAGAGGACAGGACCGGATGCGCTTTTGCTCAACACTTCCAAGTGACGAACCCAAATTTGACTTCAACCAAAAATATCCTCCAACCATCTCTGATGCGCTGATGTCCCTGAAACTAACATTGAAACGCACCTGAAAAATAGGCAAACTCAACTCCCAAAAGGAAACGCTTCATCTTCCAACTTCCAAGCATCCATTTTCACTGGCTAAAACGTTAGTTTCAGGAAGGTTTTTTTTTCAAAAAAAGTCGAGCATTGGCGGAGGCCGCACACTTTTCCCCCCATGAAAAATCGACCGTTGAAAAAAGTTTTTCCCTGTTGGACCTTCACGGCTTCATGACTTCAAGGTCCAAGTGGGCGCAAACTTCCGAGCAGCAGCAAAGCTACTTGGGCTTGGCTTTTTTTGGGATGGAAGAGAACTACCCTTTGGTAAACTAACCTCACTATCTGGAATATCCCCCATTTTCAATAGGACATACATCTTCCCAAATGGTGGATTTCCCATTGCTATGTTGGTTTACCAGAGGGTACGGTTTGTTTTTAAAAGGACTTGGAGCATCCATTTTGTTTTTTTTGGGATGGGATTCTTGAAGATGGATGATTTTCATAATAGCAACTTGTGAATGAGATTGTCAGTAAGAAAGTTGTTGCAGGATATAAGCTTTTAGCTATAGAATTGTGAGGGCAGCTTCCATGATTTTGATGTGGGGAATAAGAGGTGGCATAAAAGAAATAGAAATGAATGACGAAGATGAAGATGATTAAAACATGCCAGCCACTCATTGCTTCATATGTTGACATATAGATCGAACGTCCTATAAGACTGCGAAAGATTCTCGACCATTGCCATTTTACAGGGAAGTGTAGAAGATGTGCTTGTAGCATTTGCAATTCAATCATACATATTTCAAACTCCCCGTGTTTTTCATCACATGAAAAATCATGATGGGCATTTGATCATACAGAATGCTGGAAAGTTAAGCAATCAGAAAAAGATCAATGTTACAGCACAGAACTCTGAAAAGTTTATCAACATCGGATTTGATAGTCTAAGTGTAAAGGGCAGCTTCGGTTTCATAACTGCTTCATTAGATGAATTAATATCAATGACAAAGTATGATAATACAGATGAAAAAGACAACAGTAAATGGATATCGCGGGAAAACAGGCAAAGCAACTTTAGATACAGTAGTAAAGATGCCGTTGTTAAAACTGAAACTGAAAAGGGTTTAGACTTACCGACAGCAAAAGGAGTATATCAGACAATGAATACATTTGAAAGATTCAATGAAGGACAACAACCATCTAAAGAGCAATTCTACAATAGATTGAGTGAAGAAGATATAACTAATAGTAACTAATGATGGCTACAACAAGGCAAAGCAACTACAAGCATTTTGATATTAAGAACATGGGCGAGTATCAGGATTTATACTTAAAAACTGATGTGTCATTATTGACTACTGATGTTTTTGAAAATTTTAGGGATATGTGCTTAAGCTACTGTGGGTTAGACCCTGTTTACATTGTACCTTACCTAATTTTGCACTTGATGCCATGCTGAAGCTTACTGGTATTGAAATAGATTTAATGAATGACCAAGAAATGCATGAGATGATAAAGTCTGGGCTTCGTGGTGAAATGACACAAACAAACGGCAAGAAAGTAGAAGCAAATGATAAAGACATGGGAGCTGATTGTGAATAAAGAAATCAGTTATATAACTATTTAGACGCAAACAACTTATATGTTTTTAAAGCATGATACGAACACTTCCTTTTAAAAACTTATATGAATGTCTCCATCAAAAATTTCCAGGAGTTTCACCTCAAACATCTTGCTTACCCACCCCCCCAAAAAAAAAACAACAACACATCTTTCCAACCAACCTAACCCCAACCAACCCCAACCCCAACCCTCCCCCCTCTATGTGTTTCTACCGGTTGAAGGGCTACCTGCCACCTGAACTCAGGTGGGCGACCTTGGGTTACAGGACGGCGACGACCTCACCGTGGTGTGCCGCCAGGCCATGCTGCTGGCGTCGTCCAGGGCCAGGTGCTTCACCTTACTGCGGAGCGACGGCTCGGTGCTGCGCTGGGGACTACGGGGAGACTTGGCAGACTTAACCGCGGTTTCGGTGGGGCGGTTGCTGTCAGGGGGGTTGGGTTGGGGGTTGGGTTGGGGCTTCAGGGATGGCCCGCTGTGATGCATCTATTAATCACATATATATATATATAGATATATATATATATACATATATATATATATACATATTTGGTGGGAAAAGATCTATTCAAGAAATCTAAAGGGCGGTCATATTTTTTTTGTTGGGAAGATATGTTTATTCAAAAAAATTGAACATAAAGGTTACGAAGAGGGTGGTGTGTTGATTGTGGGGTGAAACTCAGTAAATTTAGTATGGGAAGGGTGTTCTGAGTCCTATTAAAAACATGGATGCGCTGGATGGCATGCTCTAGTTTCTTTCAATTTGTCAACTCACATGTTTTTTCGCCAAGGAGGTTTGCGTGTGAAGGGTTCTTACTGCTTTTGCCCTTCATTTGCTGTTGGGGGTCCCAATGCAACCTAGATGTCTCGCCCTTGATGTTGGTTGCAACTGACCTTTCCCCATAGTGTTATCGCTTGGTCCATAGGAATTTTCCACTCAACGATCCTTTGAATTTTTCTTCATTCAGAAACATTCAGAAGCACCAAAAATCAAACTGTCAACAGCAAATCTCCCATCACCCCCCCTCCCCTCCGTTGCAAGCAATTTTGTCAACATCTCCAGGATGTTTCGATTCTTCCAGCATTTTGGACAATCTCAGTGTCAAAGATCTTTGTTGCTCCCGTGGCGCTTTTGCAGCACTCTTGCAGGACCATACAGTGGTCACTTGGGGTTGGCCCGAGACTTGGCATTGTGAAAAACGGGAACGAAAGGGGCCGAGACAGTCTGATTGTGCATAGAAAAACCTTGTTTTTTTTCTTTTTTGAAGTGGGGTCAGGTCAAAAATGGGGGATTATTCATCCCACCCTTCTGTTGGAGTGACTTATCAGACTTATCAATTATCATAACTTGTTAAAACAAGGTTAATCAAAGAGTAAGCAGTACCATGAGATTGGATCATGATGTTGCTTTTGGAGAGGCTTGGGTGGAGGATCAAACATAATTTCTTGCTGTTTAGTTTACATCAAAGTTGTGAATGACAATGAAGGTTTATTGATTGGACAACATCCTCAGGATTGAAAAAATCATGAATTTGAGCCTTTAAGGCTTGCAATGTGAAGTATCGAATCAGCAGTTGGTAGTTTTGACCTTTTGTTTTCCTCCAAAAAAATCGTCAAAAAATATCAAACGTGTATTGTTTTTAATCTTTGGTGTAGCAAGTTGGAGTTGCCGTTCTTTTTGTGTCTAGTTGTTCAACATTGATCCGGCGCTGTTCGACTCCGAAGCTCCTGTGTTTTTAGGGAATCCTTGGCTGGAACACCAATGAAACGCCATGGTTAAACCACCATGGTACCCTAACACCATATCTTTCGGACATTCGATGAATTTCAATATCTGGGTGGTGAAACTTCAATGATTTTCAAATTTTCACCCCTGCTTGGGGAAATGATCCAATTTGATGAAAATATTTTTCAACAGGGTTGAAACCACCGACTAGAATATATTATTGGGTATGAAATTTCCCTCCTGAATATCTTCATTTGTGATATTTTTTCAAAGCAAAATTGTTGCACAAGAAGATGTCATTTAAGGAAAAGGTTAGATGGATGACATACATTTGAATGTGGTTTGCCCAAAAAACTGTGCCCTCAGGATGAAGGCGGTGATAGCGGAAAGGCAAGTCAGCTTATTGAGGTTCTGGTGATGAATTTATACATTTAGAAAATGAAATTAGAGTATTCCTAATGGAAGCATGAACCTTGAAACTGAAAGTTTCGATATATCTCATATTTGCGATTGCAGGACGTGACATGTGCGGATCCTTTGATCATTGATGATCTGAGGAATTCAGGAATCTCCCACAAATCTCCCACTTCTTTGATTTAGGTGAACGCATGTCATTTTGTTTGGGTATAGCTTATCATTTTGCAGAACTTCTAGTTATGGACAACCGAAACCCCACTCTTTAAAAGGTTGCCTTGACAATCCATCGAATTCGGGAATTCCTCTCCCCACAAATGTTTCCAGGCCATTCGTTACACCCCCAACGTTTAATATGGAACTTGAAAATAATGATGTCCAAAGCCGGAATCTCCTCAAAATTGGGGGCTGATTTTCAGGAAGTTCCATTCGTTAAACTTCAGGGACCAGGGATCAGATCATAAAATGATCCCATTTTTTGGGGGAACCCAACAACAACAACAACAACAACAACAACAACAACAACAACAAATGTACAAATACAAATGTACAATCCGTTTTCACGGATTTCCCCAGAATAGGTGCCTTTTTTTTGGGTCTGGTAATGTCATGACCCCTGTGGAAGGTCAAAGATCAACTGCGAGATGTGAGGAGCCTGGAAGCCACCGACGCTGAAATCGATGAGGGAAGTTTTTTTGGAAAAGGAAAAAAGTGGTGTCCCGGTCCCGGTCCCTCCTTTTTAAAAAGGATTATGTACGTGTATATATATATATATTGAAACATATATACATATATGTATATACACACATATATTCACATATATATAAATACATACATTTTAAAAAATAAGTATACATGAAATATTTATAGAGCCTTCTTTCTTTCAGCCAACAGCCAAATTTTGCTATGAGATACATCGATGCACTGATACATCTCAGTTGTTTTTTTTGGAGTGTGCTTTGGATGTTTCGTTTTGGATTGCTACAAGTGACACTTGCAAGATACACATCTCAATACCTATAGGTTGCGAAGTATTTCGAGCTGACCTAAAGAACACAGCACTTGTGGTCATTTTGTTAGGCTCTGCCTTCAAAAAATTCAATGGTCAAGCCTCTTTCTTGCTTGCTTCTTGTTTGTCTGAATGTGGCTCAGAAACCTTACTGCTATTATTGTCAAAGTGGCAAATCTGATTGGTTTGGCTATATGTTTTGTGCAATTTTTCTTTCCATGAGCAAGAGATGATTTGCGAAGCTGTCCCTTTCAGTTTCGCACATGAAAGAAAGAACATTTTTTTTCATTCAAGGGAGTGGCCCTGCCCTGAAAATGATTCCCTCATTCTATGTGCGTGTGTGCATGTCTTGACATATTCTGGTATGTTTTGGGAACCCTTTTTTGGTATTGAAGCTTATCACACCATATGTCCAAACAATTTACACAGACCTGGGAACTGGAACTAAACATAAACGTATCACGTATCCCGTTTGGCACCTTTTGAGTGGGATGAATTTTCCGAATTTCCAAAAAAGGTGGGATACTCCCTGGAAGTTTAACATGATCCCTGAAAAAAAACGCCATCCCAAAAGGAAAGGATCATCTTCCAACCATCATTTTTCAGGGGCGAGCTGTTAAACTTCGGGAGTGTATCCGTTTCCCCAAGGATCAGGCCTTTGCCGCCTTGCTGGAGAACGGACGCGTTGTGACCTGGGGCAATCCACGCGCTGGCGGCGGCCCGGTAAAGAAGACATCGGTTGGGAGGGAGGGGAGATGGTCCCATGTCCCCCCCCATCAACCCAAATGCTGAAGGTGTCCCCATGTCCCCCCCATCAACCCTAAAGGTGTTCCCATGTCCCCCCCCATGAAGCCATTCATGTGTACAAGTGATCGCATTCCATGTGTAGAAGTGAAGTGTGATGTGTACAAGTGATCGCAGTTCATGTGCGTAAGTGATCTGGGTGCCCTCAACAAAAGGCCATACTAAACAAAGTACTGTACGTGGGAGTTGCGTGCCATCAAATGCAATCAAATGGTGCACATGTATGTTATTTTAGTGCCAAAAGCATCCAAAAGCAACTATTTCTTTTCACGAGTTTATGGATTGATAGTGATGAGCCATTTCCAAAAAGCAAGGAAGCAACTGAAAAAAAGCACAGAAAACACTGAGATTTCAACTTTTTTTGGCCTTGAGATCGGCAAAATACCAAGGGACAAGATGATGAAACCAGTCATGTACGCTACTTGCCACGTAAAAAGGTGACTCTTTTATATAAATAAGGCCTCAATAAATCAACATAATGTCATGGTTG
This sequence comes from Breviolum minutum Mf 1.05b.01, assembly GCA_000507305.1. NCBI lineage: Eukaryota > Dinophyceae > Suessiales > Symbiodiniaceae > Breviolum > Breviolum minutum. The sequence goes on along the minus strand of DF240905.1, from coordinate 79,938 downwards.
ATGATATCCTTTCATTGTCTCTCCTTTCTGGACCATTTGGTTGATCGTTCTTCCCAGCAACCCTTCCAGAAATCGGCGAAAAATCCTTAGGGGGCTTCCTTAACCACCCCTCTAGCACACTCCTCCAAAACACAGGAAACCCACCCAACAAAAATAGCAAAACGCGAGGTGACAGTCGACATGTTCAAGAAGATTTGCAAGATGTTTGGCAGGTGATACTTTTTCGGCAGAAATGATAGATGTTAGAAAAAAGAAAGCCAGCATCGTGAAACTGTGGATGGTTCAGAAATCCCAAGGCCAACCACCGTTTGGATGGTGCCCAAAACCCGTGTAAATGATGGGATAAACTACCAACCTCAACTGGTTTTTCTCGCTGGATTTCCGAACCATCAACCGTATCACTTGGGAATTCAAGTTTCCATACAGAAAAAATGGGGCAACTTTTCTAACGCTTTCTTTGGTGGAAAAAGAAAAAATCTGCAAAATGGGTTTATTGCTGCCATGGCGATACAGACATACATTCGATGTCCTTAGCATCCTTCATGGTAGCACTTGAAGCTAAGGAAAGGAGCCTCCAAGGCCGGGTGGCTTTTGTGTTTGGAAGGGATACAGAATTTTCATGGAACTTTGGGAACCCCATGATGTCGCAAAACTCCAAAATGGAAATACATCTACTTTTGGCGGGTCATTTGATTTTTGTCGGCGTTTCTGAGTTTCTGGTTTTCTCGCGTTGCTTTAGGCTGTCCAAAGAACTGTAAAAGGGTTGGTGATTTCATTTTTTTGGGGCAAAGCGACCAAGGATGGATTTCCCACCACCAAAAAAGCCATGGGTCCGTCAACCACTGTGGTTCCTTCAAAACCTCCAATTTTGTGCCTTATTGCTGCCAAATCCAGGCTTTTGCAGCAATCACTGTTGATGGTTCTGTTTATGCCTGGGGTGCTGGACCAGCTTCTATCATTGGCATCTTGACTTGACTTCTCCGCTGAGAGGCTTCCAGGCATTAAGTGTATGAGGCTACCCTCTTGGGAACTAACATATCCCGGATATCCCCCCAAGAAAGGCACTTTTGAGTCGATGTTTTTCCGAACTTCCCAAGGTGGGATAATATGTGATCGTTCACTGGAGGGTACATGATGATCTCAAGATATCATACCACCAATTTCTGCAAGCGAAATAAATCTGAAGAATTGTAGGATGGATAATTTATGTACCAAAAAAATTGGTTGTATGGAAAGATTTGATTCTCTTTGGCGCCACATTCATTTAGTTTCCAACTTTCGTGTCCTTGAAGGAAAAGGCTTGTTCTGTTTTCATAAGACCACACTCTTCATCATGGTAATCTCTTCCCGCAAAAACTACTAGCACCAGAAATAGCTAGGCTTCATAAGGACTTCTTAATTGAGAAATGTTGATGAACCAGTTCACCCTTAAGTCTGGCAAGAGGGGTACATTAGCAGAGGGTAGGCAGGCTAGTTTTCCCCATGATTCCAAGGCCCTCTTCCCTTCTTTCTATTTGGGCGGATTGGGTTGGAAGTGGCCCTGATTTTTCCCAGGTCCTGTACAAAAGCAGCTTCATCATGTCGTTGCCTTGGCCGCCACAGATGAAGCCTTCGCGGCCATAAGGGCTGATGGCCAAGTGGCAGCTCACTTGCGCAAAGTTGCAGGGTGAGATACTTTGGATGGTGTAGGCATGAAATATCTGATCTTAGCACCACCTGAGATGGATAGGAATCATGATGAAATTCCGATCTGAAGAGATGATTTGGAAACAAATCTGAAGAAAGTATCGCGATGCTTCATCAAAATACCTCGAACCCATTTTTTGTTAGTCTGCAACTCCGTTGGGTATACTCGTTTTTTTGAAACTTCAAGAAGTTGCCTTTCCCTTCCTTTTTTCCCTCGTTTTTTGGTGAGTTGAATACCCCGGATCCGTCACCTGCCCCTAGCCCTAGCTTGTTTTTTAAGGGAATGATCCAGCCATAAATGGATGGAGCTCAACATTTTCGGGTGCAGCTACTCAGCGCTATGATGTACAGAAGGTACAAGGTTGACGTAAAGGAATTTCCCCCCTCCAGCCCTAAACATGCGAGGGTTTTGACTTACAAAGGTTGGGTGATCAGTGACAATTTTGTAAACCACTAGGCTCCCCCCGAAAACTGACATTTTGAATCCACCCCGAAAACAGGGAAATGTAAAAACATCTTCCAAACATCTCGATGTTTTCGGGTTCAAAAATGCTAGGAATTTCGAGGTTTTGTGTAAGGTACTACCCTTCAGGGAACGCATACATATCACAGGAAAAGTAAAATCATCATCATCATCATCATCATCATCATCATCATCATCATCATCATCATCTGGCTGGTGGTTTTAAATATTTTCTATTTTCATCCCTACCTGGGGAAATGATCCAATTTGACGAGCATATTTTTCAAAGGGGTTGAATCAAAACCACCAACTGTCGTCATCTTCAACAGTCGCTAAAAACGGCTGGGGGATATGTGATCCTTCCGTGGCTTTGGGTCAGAAAAAAAAACATCATTTTGGTACCCTCCCTGGAAGTTTAACAGTGCGCCCATGAAAATCCCATGAACTTTCCTGGTAAATACCATCAAAATGGTGGATTGTCCAGCCAGCTATGTTAGTTTCAGGGAGTGTATCAAAAATCCTTGGATTTCCGGGACTTGAGGTCACCTGGGGCCACCTACCTGGTACCGCGGGGGAGTTTTTGGAAGTTTCGCCGCAGCTGCCGGTGCGGCGCGTGGTGGCGACGCGTGGGGCCTTTGCGGCGATTTGCAGCTTGGTTTGTGGGAAATCGGGAGGTGATTTGAAATTTTCAGGTGGATGGTTGTTTTTCATATTGTTCTTGGTGGTGGTTGTTGCATTTTTTTCTGGTTTGGAGGCAACTTAAAAAAAACCAAAACGAAACCAAACCAAACCTAAGTTAACCAACCCAACCAAGCACGCCGGGGTGTTTTTTTTTAATTCAGCTCTTGAGGCGAAGATGGCTCAGTTTTCACTTGGGGCAATCCTGCCCAAGGTGGTGATAGTGAAGCAGTGCAACATTTGCTACGCAATATACGGTCCCTCGGGCCTGCCCCAATGGTGGTCCAACTTGAGAGTTTTAACCCGGCAGTTTTTTTTCACGAAAAAAATCACCCCGTTTTCAAGCGCCAAGGGACTTATTTTGTAGGAAATGTTGGAAGAAATTGGTGAGACATCAGAGGGACTTGAGTTGTATATTTAGAATTGTGATTTATGAATGATATTGTGGTTTCTTCAAGTCATCTAGTTTGCTATCATGGGAATCTGAACTAACCCCTATCAAACCTACCCCCGCCAGAAATAGGGGTTTAATAAAGCCTTATTGAGGGAGAATGGTGGCTAATAACCCCTTAGTAAGCCCTTATTTCTGGTGGTTGTGGTTTTGCTGGGGGTAGTTGGTAGGGCCATGATCTGCTAGGACTGGATGTGGAGCAAGGAGCATTCAGAGAGTATTGGCGCTTTTGAATTTACTATTCTGAACTTTATATTCCATCAAGAAGTGTCTATCTACCCATCTTCTTGTGATTTTTCGCTGTCAAAAACATCAATAGCCATTTCAAATTTTCTCTTTATTTTGGTGATCATCCCTAACAAGGGTCGTTCCAAAAAGATAGATCCCAGAGAAGGATGCAGAGACTCCCGACGTTCCCAAGCAAAAATCTACCCTCCCTAAAACTAACAGCAAAACGCCCCCTGAATTCATAAAAGTTTCCCCTTCAAAAGTTTTCCCTTTCCCAACCATTCTTAGGGGCAAATGTTTCTTTGAAACTGTCAGTTTCAGCTGAGTCTGGGATTTCCGCAGGTCCATGGCTGCCACGGCCTCGGCCTTTGCGGCCTTGACCTCTCTGGGCGACGTGGTGGTCTGGGGCGATGCCGCGGAAGGCGGCGCCGTGGACGACGCCGCCCGCGCAAGGCTCAAGGCAGCGCCGGCGCGGCGCTTGGTGGCCACGCGCGGGGCGTTTGCGGCCTTGTTGGTGTCAGGGGAGGTGAGGGGCGTTTAAGGGGGTTAAAGGGCGATGGGGTTTTCCGGTGACCATGAAAAAAAGTGGTGGGAAATGGGAGATGAAATTTATTTGATGAGAATAATTTATAATATATATGTTTCGTGCTTTTTTTGATGATAAGATGATTGGAGTGATTTTATTTTTGGATGTTGAAGAGCAAAGATCCTGTTAGGTCATGGTACGTGTAGGACACGGATCCTCCTACCCGCAGGTGGTGACGTGGGGAGACGACATGAGTGGTGGAGCCAGCTTGTCTGTGCAGCATCGTTTGAAGGATGTACAGCAGGTTGGTGGAAAGCCAGGGGATATCTGGTTGGTGGAAAAATCCAACACAATTGACATTTGTTGTTGAAGAGATTCTCCTGATTGACTCTGATTGACGGAAATGGTTGTGGGTTTTGTTTGGAACCATGCTTGGATAGTACTTGGCAACTCGGGTTACACAAGATCAACTCTACTTTTGCCGGAAAAATCCATGGATTGTCACCTGCGAATAGTTCTTCATGAACTAGGCTTATTTGAAAGCCCACTTTTTCGCTTGGAATCACCAAAAAAACAACTCAAGTTTTTACACTGAAGACAACTTTGCATTTTTTTCTCACAAAAGTTGAGATTACACCCAGAAATTTCACATACCAAAAATGGCCAGGGCCTGTTGATGGTTCAGAAATTCCAAGGCCAACCACCTGGGATGGTGCCAAAAACCCCGTGTAAACAATGGGAGAAATGACCAACCTCAACTGGTTAGCTCGATGTCAGCCATCAACTGTATTGGTTAGCTGGATGTCACCTTTTCCAAAGCCCATCATTTTGGGTATCCAACAGGGTTTTGCTGCATCAGGTGGTGGCAAATAGCTCTGCGTTTGCTGCATTGCTGCCGGATCAAAAGGTGCCTTAGGCAAAAAACAACGTTTTTTTTTCGAACCAGGTGGATGTCCGGAAATTGTGCCTTTTTTTTGCTTTTTGTTTAAGATGACTTAACTTTTTCAAACATCTCTCTTTTTGAAGTATCTATGTTGAATTTCAGGGTAAGTGATATTTTCTGTCAACAACAGGGTGGTTCTAGCCAAATCTGATCCAAGCGGTGATTTATGGAGTTCGGATGAGTTCGGAGTTTTCAACAGTCAGGCCATGGTTTGTATGGCTTCTGTACGTCCAATTAAGAATGGGATTTAAACTTTGTTGAGCAAGCCAGCCATAATAAGCAATAGAAAGGGTATGGTGCATTTTTTTTCGAAAAATCTGGGGACGCGAAAATTGTAGGCAAAAAATGTTCAGTTCCATGTTTGTTTTCTTCTCGGGGGTGGTGTCGGGTTCATCATGATCGACAGCAGTCTTTTCCTTGAAAGGCTCTGAGCTTCTGTCCCTAAAGTTGATAAACCCAGAGCGCAGCTTTGTGAAACAACTCATCAAAGCCTTAAACCATTTGGGGTTCCCCATCTTTTATTCTAAAAAAAGAACAGAACAAAAAAAGCGTACGGAGTTTCCCAGAACGAAAACGAACATGGAACCCAAAAATGATGGTATGGAATATGAGTTGCCTATTCAAAGGGATTATTTTCAGGTCCTATGTTAATTTTTTTGGAAAAACCTTGGATTTTTCGATTTTTTTTGTTGACTCCAGTTTGCCCATCACAGAATTCATCCTCAAACTCCCTGTGTCAGAGGTGGTGACCTGGGGCAGTCCCTTTGCGGGCGGTTTGGATGCCTTTGAAGAGGAGTTTTAAGGACCGACTTTTTGTGTAGATTATATCAATATATATTCATTTATATATGTATATATATATATATTTATGCTGCAATGTATATAGTATATAGTATAGACATACACTTTTTTTAAAAGACAATGCGTTGGATTTTTTGTGTAACCGAAAAGGAGTTGCAAAAAAAAATAGAACCAACAAAAAAAAGTATTAGAGTCGTTGAGTCGGACCAATCCGTTTGAGTTCCAAATAACCATGTTTGTCCAAGGAGCTTCCCCCATGAGAGAGCTGAACGATATTTGTGCAAGAAAAAAATTGCGGTAAGATGATACTGTTGATGGTTCAGAAATCCCAAACAACCACCGTTTGGATGGTGCTAAGACCCTGGTAACCAGTTGAGGGAAAGGTAGTGTTATCATCGTTATCCCACTATTTCACATGGTTTTAGCACCATCCCAGGTGGTTGGCCTTGGGATTTCTGAACTATCAACGGTAGGGAACTGCCATTTGGAGACGGCGCAACGCATAGCTAACAAGTCAGAAACCCAATTGAAGTCACCCACATTAGGGTGAAAGACTGCGAAACGGAACCACGTTTCAACGTGGTGTTTTCGCCAGTGAAAAGGAATCAGTTGGGAAGTGGATGTGAAGGTATGACTTTTTTACTGGTGCTTTTCCGTACATCGCACCTGAAGCCAACGCTTGGAAGATGAGTCATTTCCTTTTTGGGAGTTTGCCTATTTTCAGGGGGCAAACTTGCTGTTAGTTCAGGGTACTGTTTTCTTGAAATGACGCTACGGGTCGTATCCGGCCAGGTGTGGGACATTTATCATCGCGTCCGGGTACCCGGAAATTCCCGGCAGTTGGCAGGTTGTGCTTTTCCCGGTGGTGGAGGAGGGTCAGAAATTTGGGACACATTCCAGCGAAACCTTTAGATAGAACTTGTGTGGCACATGGAGGTTTAATATCGATGACAGGTGTAGCACGGCTTTTATTCAGAACTACCATGGCCTCACATGGTGAAATCCTTCTCTTCTCCACTCAAATTATGACATCAGATGCCAGCCACATTGGATTAGCAATATATCTCAAAACATGGTTGAGAAGCCCTTAAAACAAGAGTATATTAAAGGAAACCAATGGTTAATAAGCCCTGATCATAAGGCCAGCTATTTCTGGTGGTGGGATGCACCGTGATCGCGGGGTTGGTAGGTTTGAATAGCCACGGATGGTCGACTCCTTTACCGAGGTCAAGACTTTGGGTGAAGGTTCTTTTGGTCGGGCCAGCCCAGTGGATGATGCTCAAGTGATAGGTCGTATACCTAATATGCATCTTCGTTGTTGTTGTTGTTGTTGTTGTTGTTGTTGTTGTTGTTGTTGTTGTTGTTGTTGTTGTTGTTGTTGTTGTTGTTGTTGTTGTTGTTGTTGTTGTTGTTGTTGTTGTTGTTGTTGTTGTTGTTGTTGTTGTTGTTGTCGTTGTCGTTGTCGTTGTCTTCGTCTGTCGGTTAAAAACAGAAGATGTTTTTTTTTTGTGGGCGAAAGGTAAGGACAAATCATCACCTAACATACGACGATGAATCAAAATGAATCACATGAGAAATCAGATCAACAAAGAATTTTTTGGTAAAGCCACATCATCCCACATCACAACTTGTTCAAAGTCATGATTTTCGATACTGTTGATGGAAGGAATCCTGCACCACCTGGAATGTAAAAGACCCTGTACATGATGGGATAAAACTACCAACCTCAACTGGTGATCGCCGGATTTCTGAACCATCAACAGAAGTGTTGAATTTCCGTTTGTTTTTGGTTGTTCAGAGATCGTTTCACGTGGACACACTGGCACTTTTGGACCAAAAATGGGCCAGGTGCAGCACATTTGGGCAAGCACAAGAGAACCAAGGAGGAAAACATTGATTTTTTTGGGGGGGTAAAACAGTGCTTCTACTTTTAAGTACCGTTTTTACATGCACTTGTTTTTTTCTTCGGAAATTATGGTTGTTGAACTTGTGATTGGATGTCCGGGTTTGAAGGCTTTGAAACTATTACTGTAGCTAGTTTTGATTAGGTGCCCACGTCGTCTTTGTTCTGCAGTGCTACAAGTTTATCGGAGGCTGTAGAACCCAATCCTTTCTTGTTGAGTTATGGTGAAACAGTGCAAAGTTTGGGCAAGCTTTGTTGTGTCGAAGCAAAGGAACCTTCTAGTAACTCTAGTTGCCAGTTTCTCCAGCTTCGAAGTGTGGACCCCCTCTTTTTTTTTAATTTCTGCAAGGAAATTCTCTCCTTGTTGCCATGTTGTCCTCACCTTCTACAGCTTTCATGTTGCGACAGGAACGGGTCATCAAAGCTGTTGAGAAGTCCAAGGTGTGTGAAAAAAATCGAGTCGTTGGATCACCTATATGGACAGTTTATGCCATGTTTTGGCGGGAAATTTCTGGGTCAGTCTTTCCAAGCAACAATTTTGGGGCCAATCATTTTCAGCCACAACCATTTATGACCAGTCAACCAACCCCCTTGACAAGAGAGAAGGTTTTCAGGAGGCCTTATTTGGTGAGGGTGTGGCTTGACGGGTCATGATTATAGAACATATCCCATTGAAAAGGTACAGGAAAGTGATCTTCTCCACTACTTCGGGGAAGGTCCCGTGTTTCGACTCAGATGAGTGATGATGCTTAGTAAAACGTCTCCGATTTCGGGAGGCAAAAATGCATATATTTTTTTTCTGGATGTGCTCCGTGATGTGGAATAAAGCCCTACTTCAGCCAAACAGCATCCGATTGAACTCTTAGGATAAATATTGGCACTTGATGGAATTGGCAAGAGCTTCCAGCAATATTTTCAGCTTCACACCAAGCCTTGGCAAAGTTGATAAGATCTTGGGTTGGTCCCCCCCTTCCCACTAAAAAAAAGCAAGTGAAGGTTTATTTCGGGATCCCCGGATCCTAAGTTATGTGACTAAAAATGGTCATAATCCTGGTGGTCTTCTTGTGGACGGGCCCGAAGATATAGATCCACATCTATTTGGGATACCATTGGATACCTGCAAAACCCCTCCGGGAGCAGCGTATCGCCACCGACCAAAATCCGTGGGATGAAGGCAAAGTTGCCAGTAGAAGATATCGAGAAGGAGATCATGGTCCTTCGACAGTCGGGGTGGCGCAGAGTGATCCTTTGAGATGGAAGTTGGGGTCCTGGAAGTGAACGAAAGATTGTTTTTTTTCTTCAAGATATATATAGTTGAATTTGGTTTTTGGTTATGCAGTTATGCAGATTTATTTGTGTTTTTTTTGGTTCCCTGAAGGTTGTGAAGAACCGCCACCCCACTCAAAAATCAAAAAGATCTAGAACGTAGAGGGTCTCAGAGACCTAGCAAATTCAACGCAGATGACTTCTATTCATTTTTCATTTTTACTTACTGTAAGTCATCTGAGAAAAGTATCTGAAACCAACGAACAGTTTGCCACAAAAAAACACACCACGACTTTCAAATACTTTCGATTCAATGTCTGGAGATTCACGCGTCTTTCTCCTACAAAAAATCGCCCGGCGGATTACCCAAACCTCGCAGCCGCTCAGCAAAAATCAGCTTCGGCCAAAAAACAGAACTCGGTGTTCTCTTTGTAGCCCTTGCTTCGCCCTTCACCATGGCAGATCGTAAGGCGATCCGATATTTTTTTTCTCCCAATGGAGTTGAACTAGGTGAAGAGAAACACTGGGGAGATAGAGTAAGATAGATCATAACATGTAAAGAAACACATGCCACATGCTGATCACATGTTGATTTAGTTTCTGTAGTTCTACGCGTTATAGTATATGCACATGCAATTATATACATACAAGAGGCCCAGCCAAGAATATATCTACGTATGTGCATGTCAGTCCATGGAATGGCCAGCCATGACAAGACATTCTGACGGTCATCTCAGGGTAGGTGGAACGTCATCAAAAGCTGCATGGCAAAAGATCTTTGCAAATCATGAGCAACTTCATGTGTTTTGAGGTGATTCTTCCGGATTGTTAAAAACCATCAGCAAGAGTCACCGAGTTTTGAAATCTTTCAAAAAGGATTTACTTAAAGTGGCACTATCTGGATGTTTCCGAAAATAGTGGTACCCCCAAATCATCCATTTTAATAGGGTTGTCCATTATAAACCATCCATTTGGGGGTATCCCTATTTTTGGAAACATCCATCTAGACTATCCCCCACTACGACATGGAAAAAGACCACCCGAGGCCCGACATTTCATGACCAACATAGCAGCCATACCAGGCCGTCATCAAGAACGCCGACATGGCTGAGGATATGCAACAGGATGCCATCGACTGCGCCACGCAAGCCTTGGAAAAGCTCCTCGGCGAGGAAAACGCCGCTGGTTGATGATGGATTGATGGCTTGACGATTCGATTTGATGATTGTGGAGTGACTGATGGTTGTAGAGTTGGTGATGAATGATGGATATGATGGATGATTGTGTTGGCCTCGTATTCTTGTTTTTTTTTTAAAGGTTGATCCTTTTCTTCACTGTTTTAAAAGTGGATGGATGATCCGGCTGCCGAGTGTGAAATAAGATCCTTCATGATGGATGACGCCGTTTTGCCGGTTGCAACCTGGAAAAATTAGCATTCCGAACCCAAACATGGAGGTTTGGTTCAGATGATTTTGCTTTTCAATTGGGGGATTTTTAAGGTTCCAGCAATGCGATGGGGAAAACACCATTTTGATTCCCAAGCTTGCAATGCCTGGCAAAGAGAGAGATCCTGGGAACCCAGGTACAATATTGAAAAGGACATCGCTGCGTTCATCAAGAAGGAGTTTGACAAGACACTTGGAAAATCAAATTTGGCTCAGATGAGGAAATTATCAGATGGTTCTGGTCAAAGTATGAGGTGAGTCTAGTATGATTTTTTATATTTCTATTTGAAATTTGACTCTGTGTGAATATATCACTCACTCATCTTGCAGCATTTGCACAAATGGGTGTTTCCTTAAATAGTGAGTTTTCCCCCCAAATCATCCATTTGTTCATAGGGTTTTCCATTATTTTCACTGAAACCATTTTGGGGGGAAACCCACCATTTTAGGAAACACCCAAATGACTGGCCAGAAAGTGCCCCACATGCGCTTTCCGTGGGTGTTTCAGGAAGTACAACCCCACATGGCACTGCGTGACCGGCCGCAACTTTGGCTCCTACGTGACACACGAGACCAAACATTTCATCTACTTCTACTTGGGACAGGTGCAACGAAAAAATGATGGTTAAAGGTGCAGGAAAAATTGCTGGTATTTTCGGCTTCTTTTTTGGCAGGTTCTGAGGTTAAATTACAATTTTTTGGGTTGTTGAGGTTTTCTTACAATTTCATTTTGGGTTTCCTACATTTCTGTTACCTACATTTCTGATATCAGTTCCTACCTTTCATTTGGCTTTCCTACCATCGAACAAAATCGAGTGAAGGAGTCCTGAAACCAACGGTGCTGGCCGCTGGAAAGCTGATAGTTTCAACTTGAAGACACCTGTTGAACTACTTGGAGGATCATCCCAGTTAGTAAGTGGATAATAACCATGGTTAGTAAGTCCCCTAAGTAGGGTTGTTCCCCTTCCAAATGGCCTAAATGGCTTTTAAATAGGGGTTACTAACCACTTACTAAATGGGATGATCCTCCAAGTACACCATAATGAAAGTAGATGGCTAGCCTGGCTAGCCACTCCCAAAAGGTGGCTGTGTAGAAAGGGGACATCAAAAAAAAACTGATTTTATCAATACGCCATCCATCTACTTTCCAGGGTGAGTTTTTACTATTCATTAGGCATTTTTGTTGTTGCAGACACAAAACAGGGGTGGTCCATATGGACATGGTAAATGCTTCCGAAAGCTCACTGTAATCAGTCACTGTTTGGCAGCATCATCCAAGGATTTTTTTCCCCATCAAGCTTTGCAACTCATATATATATCGCTAATCAGGACTCCGGGTTGTTGAACACTTGGTGAATCGGATTTTCCTGGATCTCCTACCTTGGGTAAGTTTTTATGTGAGATGTCAGATCTCCTCCAAATCTGGAGGGTGATTTTCATTTTCCAGTCAGGTGGCTATCCTGCTCTTCAAGCTTCTTGGATGATTGGATTGGGGTGTTTGGATCTATATACCCCACCACCAGCAAGTAACAGGCAGCGCCAGGATTGTTGATCCCTATAGACCTTCATTTGTGACTGTTACTGGCTGGGGGGTCGATCCACATTCTAGTAGGTGGTAAAGGGGAAAGTTTCTCTGTGTTCACTGTCTTTGAGGGAAGCGGCCATGTACAAAGGTGGCTTATTTTCATTCTGGTTGATGGGATCTTTTAGTTTTACTGATGGGGTGGAGGGCAGGGGGCAGGAAAATCCAGCATGGCAAAGCAAGTTCAAGCTATAAAGACCTGCTGAACTTACCGATGTACCAGGTATTGTGTTCCAACAGGTTCGCAATCGCCTTGCTCCTCTTAATGAGTTGTTTTCAACGGTTTTCGGCCATTGTGCCGATACCCAAATGGGGGAGAATGACCACCACGGTTGGGCTTTGATTGAGTCAAGGGGTGGATTTTCTGGGAAATTACTATTGAAGAGATTCACAAAAATCACCTTTCAACCCAGCAAAAAATCTCCTCGCCCTGAAAAAGCACAGCACTTCCTCGCCAAAAATCCCATCATAAATTAACTGTATCTCTCTGACCCTTTTTTTTTGGGGGTGGGGCGGAGTGGACAAGATAGTTGTGAAGAATTTCTAGCAGTTTTTTCGTGTTTTCTCCATCTGTTCCACCCTTTTTCGCTGGCAAAAATTGACTGAAGGTCCGGCTGAGGGAGCACAATCAATTCGCCAAGGATGTCCAACAAAAAACCCAGGTGTTGTGGCGGAAAATCTGATGATGTTTGTTCAAAATCCCTGCAAGGCGGGCCAGGAAGCCAATCGTTATCAATGGAGTAGATCTGTAGATCCCTATGAATGGCCTCAAAAAACGGGTAACTGGGGTTATAACCCCTGCAGGTAACCGATATATATATATATTTTTGAATTTAAAACACATCATGTTGACGTTTTGGTAACGAGTAGTTGTGTTCGGGGACAGGTTTTTCAATTTTCATGATGCATTTTTTCCAAAAAGATCATGGGGATGAGTGGCCCTTCAAAATTGTTTCAGAGCATACCACTTACATGCTAGGCATACACTGCATCATAAGGGGTGTTCTCCTTCCCATCGCCTGCTACTAGAACCAAAAATATCCGTTGAAGAATTGCTGGCATATCCTTTTTTGGACTTAATGCAGGGTAAGTCAGAGTCGTTATGGTGACCGAAACCATATGTAATCATCACATTAAGTTCCTGGTTGAATGACGTGAAAGACAGATCCAAGATGGGAGAGGATGATGGATACATGTGGGGAAAATTGATATTGAAGGAGGACAGCTCAAATCGACAGATTCAGTTCGTCATCAGTTGATGCTCGATGCTCGTCACCTGCCGGACAATCCTTGGAATACAGAGGTCACTCCAACTGTAAGTGTCACCACTTTCCTGCATGACGCTGCTGTCGAAAGACCGACCACAACAAATGGAGGCAAAAAAAACACGACACGTCCGATGCGGCTGGTGGCTGGTGGTGGATTTTGTTTGGGGGGGGGGCGTCCAATAGGACAACGGCTGTTGGCCGTGCTGTTGGTGTTGAAAGGTCTGATGCTTTTGGGGTGGCATCAGAAAAAACTTGAGTTGATGTGTGGAAACCCCGAGCTTGGAAGCCGAGGTGATGTGTTAATGGGTGAAGTACAAGCTTTCGAGGGGGGAGTTGCACAGCGATTCACATCCCCTTCACACAAAGCGTTTTGGTGTTTCCTCTCCTCTTGGCCTCTCGGGAAGGGAAAGTCTTCCATCGTGGTTTTTCGGAATGAAATTCCCTCACTCTTTGTAAGTTCTGCCGAAAAAACTTCGCGGCCTTTCCGAAGGTGTAATTCACATTGGAAACTTCTGGGTCAATAAAAGCCCTTCAGGGTGGACCATCCTCACATCATTCGACTACATGAGTGGTATGAAGGGTCCGGGTGAGCTCAGGGACAAACCTGAGATGTGGTGAGTGTCAGCACAAAAGTTCCACCATTTTTGAGAGCAATTTTGCTAAACTTTTTTTTCCAAAAAGTCATTGTTTTTGATAACTAATTTTCCAAAATTTCGAGGTGAGAGTTTGTTTGGCAGTCATTTGGGACCTCTTCTAGTTTTTGTTTGGAGTCTTGTAGGGAACCACGGCCACAGCTATAGAGGCTTGGTGTATCAGCTTCTTTGAGTACAGATTTTGGAAGACGGAGTTTCAATATGGGAGAGGTATTTCTCAGGATTTTTCAAAAGAAATTTGCATCTTATGAATTATCATGGTCATTTTTTTAGCTTGAAGGTGGTAGGTTTAACCATGACAGATATTGTAGACATATTTGTTTAATTACACTCCCTAGACCTAACATAGCCCATGAAAATAGGCCTTCCCAAGAGGAAAGTAGTCTCCCAACCATAAACTTTCAGGTGATACGTTAGTTTCAGGGAAAGTAGCTACTAATTGTGTTCGGGTTCTATACTCGAAAATCTTGCAGTTTTTCAGGGCAATTTGTGTGTGTAACTGTGCCCTGAAGAATCCTTTAAGCATTTCAAAATCTTGTAGCTGGGAGGTGTGTTATTTCTTGAACTCGCACAAGTGAAGTCGACATGTTTCCCTGCGTTCGTCTCCATTTTTATAGTCAAGTACAGTGGGCTTTTTTCATTTGGCATTTTCAAAAATCCATCTTGGGCTATTCAACTCTGTTGAATCTCGTTAAGGTCATCGAAGATCTACTTGGTGATGGATGCCATTAAGGACAGTGCAAAGAAATTCAAGAAAAAACGACAAGAGATGAGTGGGATTGGCACAAAATTTGCACGCACCAATGTTTGCATTTTCTATGCACTGGTTATATAATTTTGGATCTATTTAGCATAGATAAATAGTCGGTAGCCTTTTCCAAAAATGACTTAAACCTTTGATCATTGAGGTGCATGAGCCACATTTTTTGACGGGTGAGAACATGCTAAATGTGGATGTTGCAAATGAAGACTTCATCCCTGGAAAATTCGCCGCCCCAATGCAACGACGCGGGTGAACATGATCTTGAAACGTGGACGGGACGTTTTTTTTCTTTCTTTCCCCTTCACGGAGACTAAACGGGTTACGTGTCAAACATTGATTTTGTGATGATCAAAGCGATTGAAGGAACAAACTTGAATGTCAGGTGTTTTTTACCAGCGGGTGGTCCCCAGAAGAATTGGGATGCTTTTTTGCTAGCTTCTTTTCTCCAAATTTTTTGGGGCCAAATCTTTTTGAACAAATCTTGACATTGGTTGTTTGGACACCCCCCGGAAAGCAGCAACAGCAGCAACGTCGACGCCACAACACTTTTTCTTATGACACCCTTTGTCAGGGTGGCACGTTGCGCGAAGCGCTCCTGTCCTTTCAATCGCAAGGGCGTGAGCCTTGGGAGAATGGGTTGGAAGACATTTTGGGGCTGATGGTCGGTTGACATACACACAGAATTGCGTTGATTTCCGGTATTTTCTAGGTGGGTGTGACCTATGAAATTCACCCAATGTGGTAGCTGGCTGAGTTGTTCTTTTACTTCAGCTTGGTGCAAGTCCCGGACTTCTTTAGACGGAAGGATTATTATTGGAAAAGAAATAGTTAAACACAGTCTTGCTGGAATGATGTGAAACTTGGGCATCAGTTGATATCATGCTTAATATCTCAATTCTCATTTGAATGATGTGTATAGTATCATAAATTGGATTCACACATTTCCCAGTGACAGTTGCAATATATCACCCAAAGTCGATTCTGGCCACTTCAGTTTTCCAGAATCCTTCCGGAAGGTTGAGAAAAACATGCTCAAACATCATCTACCCCTCCTTGAAACTAACATTTTTCAGTAGACCTTCCCAACAGGAATCGCTTTCCAACCATCCATGGAAACAGACCTATCCATCCCAACCCCCCTTCCCAATTAAAACGGCTGTTTTTGCGTTAAAAACCCCAGAAATCCCCCACGTGTTTGGAAGCAACGCGAGAAAACCTGAGGTTACCGGTTCAAGAATCTTGGAGTCGCCAAGTGCTTCATCAAGTATTGCAGGCGACGAAAAAAAAAAGAGGGTCGCAACAAAACAATGTTGGGATGAAGAGGTGATGATTTTATGTTTGTTGTCGTTGTTGTTGTTGTTGTCGTTGTCGTTGTCGTTGTCGTTGTCGTTGTTGTTGTTGTTGTTGTTGTTGTTGTTGTTGTTGTTGTTGTTGTTGTTGTTGTTGTTGTCGTTGTTGTCGTTGTTGTCGTTGTTGTCGTTGTTGTCGTTGTCGTTGTTGTTGTTGTTGTTGTTGTTGTTGTTGTTGTTGTTGTTGTTGTTGTTGTTGTTGTTGTTGTTGTTGTTGTTGTTGTTGTTGTTGTTTGTTGTTGTTTGTTGTTGTTTGTTGTATTTGTTGTTGTTGTTGTTGTTGTTGTTGTTGTTGTTGTTGTTGTTGTTGTGGTCGTCGTCGTCGTGGTCCTCCTTCAACCCTGTTTTCTTCTTCATTTGATTGTCCAGATTCAGATTTAGTTGTTTTCTCTCCTCTCCGTCTATCGGAAAAAAGGGTGCTCTTACTTCTCAATTTGTTCATCTTTGCATCGGCTTGTTCAGTGCTGCGATGCGATGGGATGACATTCCGTGAGAAAACTTTCGCAGAGGAAGGTGAAATGGAGAAATGTGGTAGAAACGTGGTGCTTTTTCTCTTGAAGGACATCCCGGAAAACTAACGTTTGTCCCCTAGATTTTAGCTTCAATAGGAAATACATCTTCCAACCATTGATTTTCAGCGGACATGTTAGTGTTCAGGGAGGGTAACTTTCAACTTGGCTTGTTTGCTAGTTGGTTTGCCTTAAACATGTTTTTCCCCATGCCTTGGGGTTTTTAATGGTTGGTGAAAAAACACGTGGGTAGGGGAAGTGTCAAGATCATTGCTAGGAATCGAATAGAATACCCGCCGGATTTTTTTTCAGGCATCGACAACCAGTCAAGTATTCAAGTCACTCGGATGATTCGTTGGAAATGCTCGTAAATGATGGGATTTGGATAACCTTCAAATCCCAGGATTGGGGAATACATGGCCAGGTATCTACATTTTTACCATTGTATGCTCAAGTCTTTATGATGCTAACTCGTGGGTTTCCAGCTCTGAAGATGTTGCCTTTGCCAACGAGTTCGCGGGACGACGTTGGAGACTTTGCAGATGTTTACCCTGAAGGTTGGGCTGGGTGCACTCCATCACATCCTTATCATCCTTCATTCACAGAGATGTTTGGGATAACTGGGATTTCTTGGATGTGTCTTCCCATTGCTTGGGCAGTGAAGAAACATCGCGAACGTCGTGCCCGGACACGGAGGCAGTGTCAAAATGATTCCAACGCCTCAGTGTCTTCAACTCCATCTTTGCATGAAGATGCTCAACGCGAACTTGTAGGTCTTGGTATTTTCGCAGCAGCAGTTGGATTGCCTGGGTGGCATGTCTTACCAATGTTTCTCAACATGAAGATGGCAGCAGATCCAGCATTGCCTGGATTAACTGAAGAGACACTTCCCATTGCCACTACAGCTATTTTTGTAGGTTGGCTGGCAGGTGCGACAGTCTTGGATCGTGCTTTGGAAATCTTTGATAAGAAACAACTTGTTGTACTGCATGTCCTTGGGCTTCTCTTGGTGAACTTTGCCATTCTCACACTTCCCCACTTAACTGCTGGGAACTTGGTGGTCTTCACGGTGCTCAGGTTTGCACATGGTCTTTTGATGAATCTCACAGGCCTTGTGCGTATGTACCTTATGGAAAAAATGCCTCCAAGTCAAGGAAATCAAGTACTCGTCCTGCTGAGCATCATTTACACCATGGCTACCATTCTGATGTCCTGGTCATGTGGTCGAATCACAATGATGATAGACTGGAGGCTAGAGGGATTCTTGTGGTGTTCCGTCCCATTGATGATTGGTCTTGTCGTTGCCTTTCCAAATTGGCGGAGTCTTATGCAGTCATTTCCAGTTGCCATCGAGAAGGTGTCCAATTTCGTATCCCATAACTCCGATGTGGCAGTAGAAACTGTATCCACTTCAAATAGAACTGACATACTAGCTTTGGCAATGGGATTTCTCGCTTGTGACTGCGGCTTTTATGGTTTAACCTATTCAGCTGGCAAACTTTGTCAAGATCCTTACTTGTCCACCATGCTTCTCTGTGGTGCTGACATCTTTGGCTACCTCTTGGCTCTTGGTGCTGATAAGTATGGGAGGAACAATACTCAAACATGTGCTTTCCTCCTTGCTGGCATATGTCTGTTCTATTGCAGTACAGGCGAAGAAGGCAGCTTCTTTGTGCTGACAGCTGCAGTGGTGGGACGTCTTTGCTTGGATGTATGCTTCACAACTGTTTATTTAGGTTTGGCTGAGATCTTCAGCGGCTCGAAGGTAGCCTTGGCAACCTGTGAAACAGCAGCACGTTTCGGTGCCATCATTGCTCCTTTCAGTGGAACATTACCTCCAAGCATCTCTTGTTCTATTTTTGCCACTGTTTGCTTGGCAGCTGCTGGCTGTACAATGACATTGCCAGAGAAGGCTGCAAAAAACAGTGCAACGGTGATTGCTTTAACGAGCATTAGCTGATCTAAGGTCAGTTTCGGGCTCGTTTTGGCTTTAGCTTTACAGCACCCTGCCCTTTTCCAGACCACAGCGTTCAAGGGTACGGTGAGGTCTGGGCAGGTGACATGTTCATTCATGTCTAGTTTTCCGCTCTTTATCGCTTCATTGAAGTCTTCGGCTCGTTGAAGTACTACCGAACAGGTAGCAACTTGACCTCGTTGGGTGCAGCCGAATACCTGCGTGATGCAGCCGAGCATTGAAAGAATCACCTTCATGGGCTTGAAAAAAAAACATGACCATTGTATGCTGGTGGTGGTATTCCAACCTATGCGCCCACTTTTTTTGGAATAGCCCCTTTTTACCTTGCACAAAAAAAGTCAAAAACCGACACATCTTCACCTCAAAAAAGGCCCATTTGGGATTTTCAAATCGTTGAGAAGTTGGGTTGATTTTTTTTCTTCAAAAATTTTTGGGCATCGCAAAACGACATCTTCGAATTCATCCTGAACCTTCCTGTTGCGGCTCGTTTTCCGAAAACACAACAAAACCCATGACACATGCACCTTTTGCCTCTGCAAAGAAGAGGCAATGGCCTATTGCCACAACATGCGGATCATCCACAAGGACTTACTCCTGACATTCCTTGGCGCAACAAAAAATGGATTGGTTTACGTAGCAAAAGAGGTGAGGAACTCTCCTTATCGATGTGTTGGTTGAGTGGGCAAGCTGAAACACCCCATGAATTGCACTTCATTTCTGGTCTTCCACTGGGTCACGCTAGACCACTAGAAAGTCTTAAATTCGAGTTGTGCCCGTTTCAAGTCCGGCCCTGATTTTAGCACCACTTCGACACTTACTGTACTTCCAGGAATGCTTTGCAACGTTTTTTTTTTGGGGGGGGGTGTAACAACGAAAATCAAGCAACGAAGCTGGCGGTTTCTTTTGCTCCACTTTGTTTTCTAAATTGAGCTTCCGGGTCTAATGCTACAACTCAAAGTGCCAGGTTGGAAAGGGTGAAGCTGCTGACTCAATAGAGAGGTTGTCTCCTTCCAAAAATCCCAGGATTTGAAAGACGAGAACGTGATGCTCGTCAAAGATGCCCTCAATGCAAAGAGGGCCCAGTTTGCCATGCATTTTGTGAACACCGAAAATTGGAGATAGGTTGAGTGTATTCCTGTCTGAATTGTTAAAGCAATATATAGCAGCTGAAACTATTAGGCAGCTTCATCTTCAAGTAAATTTCAGTCATACACTTTGTTCACTCCTTTGAGTTGTGTAGCAAAAACATGTTTGCATTTTGAAAGGAACCTCTGGTTATCTTTGAGTTGCATGGGAAGTTGTACTAATACAAACATTATGTGAAATCGCCCGACAAACATATTTCATGGAATCTTTTGGGTGTTTGGGTTTTACGTAGAGTGGTCATATTGTTTGATGCCAGAAATCTGTGAAAAACACCGTGTTTAAAACTAGTGGCTATAGTCAACCTACCCTAGTCAACCTACTCAACCCAGATTTATAAGGCTTCATGAAGGGCGCCAATGAAGACCATTGGTGCGGGGATATTCACAAAAATGAAACCAGTAGGACCCATGGCTTTTGAAGAAAAAACACCAATCGACTCTACCCTCCCTGAAACTAACATTTTTGCCCCTGAAAATGGATGGTTGGAAGATGATCCTTTCCTTTGGGGGCGTTTAGGCCCTATTTTCAGGTGCGAACTTGCTGTTAGTTTCAGGGAGGGTAGATTTTAGATGCATTTCAATGTTGGGGCACCAAGCTGGATCTTCCTCAAAACCCCATTGGGTTTAAAGGAGTGTGGACTACCAGATGAATGAAAACCAGCCAGCAAAAAGGTTGGGTAGTATAGTGAGTGGTAGGGAAAAACCAGATGATGAATTTAGAATATTTAAAACTTCGGGATATTTTTTTGCCATGAATACTTTCTGTCTTTTCATGCATGACTTTTTCGTGGTGGTTCCCGCATGTTTGCCAATGGAATCTCCCCAACAACAAGCTCAACGAAATGAGCGAAAAACACGAGGGTTGTGAGTTGGGGATGTTTCATTGCTCGGTAATTTATCATGGGAAGCTAAGGGCACCTCCCG
Source organism: Breviolum minutum Mf 1.05b.01 (assembly GCA_000507305.1). Classification (NCBI taxonomy): domain Eukaryota; class Dinophyceae; order Suessiales; family Symbiodiniaceae; genus Breviolum; species Breviolum minutum. Next base: position 59,380 of record DF240905.1, on the reverse strand, counting down.
AAATGCCACCGTTTCCCCAAGAAATAGCCGGCCTTATTAAGGGATTAGGATCACGACCATTGTCCCTTAGTAAGGCCTAAGCTTAGGTTGGGGGGTGGCATTGGGAGGGCCCTCCTTGAGATTCCAATGAATTTAGGCGGAGGATGCTCCATGTACATCGGGACCCTTTGTAGTCATCATCGATCTTGGCGTGACCTGGAGAAAAACTGCCGTTTAGAGCGGGTGGTGTTTTTTGGGTGTGCGGAAGGAGGATGTAGATAGTTGTGAATTTGGGATGGTGATGGGGTTGGGAAAAAAGATATTTTTATTGAGTCCTTTGAGGACTTCCTTTTTTTCTCCCCTATAGCGATAAGCTTGGGGTCTTACATGGATAAGACGGCCGGGCGCCGCGCATGCACCGGAAAAGCTTTCACTCAGGATGTCTCGGTGATGTCTGGGTCGTGACCAAAAAAGTTTTATACTACATTCCTGCCGTGGATGTTCCAGAGGTACAGTGCTCCAAACAGCTGTGTCGCAAAATGATTGCAGAATGCAATTTGACAAACACCAAAACACTCATGTCCATTTAACCAATTTTTCTGGGCATGCGGGTTAGGCTGATGAAAAGTTTGACTCCACATTTGGGCCCTGAATCTGAAGGGGAAGTTGTGGGAATAGAGTTTTGCCCCAATGAGCCTTCAATAATTGACAAACACGGCGTTCGGCCATCTGTATCCAGCAGTGGTTTCGCTTTGTTGCATTTGCTGCCTCTTTGTGTTTATGTGAAATTTGGCAATTGCTTGGACTGGCCTTTTCCGGAACAGCCTTGTGAACAGCACCAAATCAGTGGGGCAGATGCAAATTGCCACTGGAAGTTTCATGCAGAGCAGGCTTCGAAGCATCAGAAGCCATTCCTTATCACCATTTTGCAATGGCAGTTGCCCTTAGCGCCGGCAAACCAAAAAGCATTACACACGCTACAAGGCATGACGGCGCAACCAGGCCTTAAAGCCCACAGGTCATTTCCTCCTAACTTGCCTTCAAAAACAAAGTTGCTCGCCACCTATGTCATGCTTTCTCGGCCGCCGGTGAACTATTTTCTCTGCAGTTGCGCCACCAAAGGCGCCAGAAATTGTGCAGCAATTTCGTCAATCTATGTGGTCCATGTGCATGTTGCTTTCTTTTCTCTTAATGAACTGAGATTTAATGAAATCATGTTTTGCGATTGCATGGTGCGAGATTTGATGAAATCATGTTTTTGCAAAGCTCCGTTCAAACGTGCATCAGGGTTGTGGAACTGAAGACTTGCAGCATGCACAGATAAAAAAGGGATGGCTGTTTGATATTTCTTTGCTATTGGGGTTGTACGCTGGGCTAATTATTGATGCTTTGCATTTTTATTTTTCCCTCGATAGGTGGGCGGGACATTGATTTTTTGGTAGCCAACACCTGGTTATGAGATATCTCTCCCCATCCCTTTGCTTCAATCTGTTTTGGTTCAACGTTTGATGGACACAAAATGTAACACCAAACAAGTTTCACCAACCAAATTTCTTTTGCAACCTGTTTGTCGTCACAGGCAAACTACATATCAGACACCAAATGCGCCAATTCGTGAAGTTATAGGCCGGTTTTTCTTTGATATAGCCCTTCAGTTTTGTTTGAAACCTAAAGTGGGGTAAGCTCCATCTAGGACTTCGCCAGTTGGTGTTTTGATGATTTTGGTACATGTTTTGATGATCCGAACGTGTAACTGAGGTTGCAAGATAGATCTTAAGTTGAGGTTCACTTATTGGACAACAACAACAACAACAACAACAACAACAACAACAACAACAACAACAACAACATCCTCCCTTTTCTTACGCAATATACAGTCAAGAAACGCGAGAGGTTTGAAAGGAAATGATGTAAAACACCAAAACCAAGAATTCTCAACATGTTTGATGCATTGAGGTGATAGGTGAAACCCCGATCCATTTCTCCATTTTAAGGGATCCTAATTTGAGGGAACATACAAGGAGTCCATGTTTTTCTCTCTCCATGTCGTGTGTTTTTTTTGAGGTGTCTGAAATGTTTTCCCACACGGATCCACATGGAAAGCCTGGGATGCACAGATCATGTTGTCGGGGGTTGGGGGTTTTTGCAGCCCGAAGCGAACGGCCGTTTTCGAAAAACAAATTGCTCCTTTTTTGTGGAGTTTTGCGGGGATTGTGATGAGGATGTTTCAATCATGGCGGGTTCACCTACAAAGTCCTTTTTTTTGGCAAATTGAACAGTCCAGGTGATTCAAGGTGACCTTTTGATCCTTTAGTTGGAGGTCACTTAAACCTTCGAAAGGGTCACAGAAGCATCCAAAAACGTCACAAAGAATTGCCAGGAAAGTCATTTCTTCTTGATTTCATGAAGTTCTGGATGATGCTTCCCCAAGAATGACTATATGAATGGTTTTTTGCTGATCCATGCATGTTTCCCGACTCTTCATGTGAATTGTTTGGCAAAATGCTGGTCCACCAAGAAAAGTAGACTTCTCCTTCAACTCCATCTTGGATCTTCGCAAAATTTCCAACCCAATTTTCGTCTCAAAAAATCGGACCACAAAACACAACTATGCCTCACCAGATTTTTTTTTAACCTTGGATTCATTAACTTCCAGGCCAACTTCCCTTAGAAAAAAATGGCCGAAATCAAAAAACCTTGGGATCCCTTGGGAACAACGTATTTTCAAAACCGTGGGGCTCCTTTCAACCCTAAGGTTGATTGGAGGTACACCCATGACGATGGCACCGGAGGTGTGTAGCTAGCTGGTGGGCGATTTGGAGTTACTACTTCCAGATTTCAATCAACCACATCTTAGGTTTTTTTTCCGGTTGGGAAAGAAGCTGGTGGTGTTTTGTGTTTTTTTTCTTTTTTCTTTCTGGGGGGGAAGGGCGGGATGGGATATTTTCGGGGTGGTCTCTCAAAAACCCTTTTTTCAAACACAGCCATCAAAGTGAGATGAAGCCATCGAAGGTTTAGATTTCGTTTTTTTTTTAACATCTCCAATGCTTCAATTGGAAACATCAACAAGTGGAAATTGAAGAAAAAAAGGCGACAGAATTTTGGAGGGGTGGAAAAGATCACCATTTTTTTCCTAAGACTGAACCTTTGAAATTTGAATCGTATAAACCAGGACTAGCAATTTATAGGTCGGACTTGGATTTTTTCCCATCTATTGCAAAGGATAGATCTGTGGAACTCGAAGGGGGAAGGCCTTTTTTTATCTCACAAAGAAGGCAACCAGGCAAGGGTCATGGGTGGGTTTGGATTTTTTTGGTGCCACTAGATAAAAATTCAAACCAGCTTGTTGTTGTTGTTGTTGTTGTTGTTGTCCTTTTGAGAAATCATTCCATGAAAAATTGGGGGCCATTTTCTCTGCATGGACTTCCCCCAGGATAGATTTTTGGAGCCGTGAGGACCCCCGAAAAAACTCAGCCTAAGCAAGGGGATGGCGGCAATCACGAAATTCAACAACTGCGAGTTTGGAAAAAAAGGGTACCTCGAAACCTCAAATGATTGGATATTGGAAGCTATCTAAAAACCTTGCACTTTCTAAGCCCAAAAAAAAAGAACACTCAAGAATTCGTACAGGGATCATTAAATATAAATTGCTAGGTTTCTTTTAGGTAGCAAACAATGCAAGTGTATAAATGTATGGAAATTTTCGATGGACGTCCCATTAATGGTACATTGTTTGGGTTGGTAATATCATGACCCCCGCCGTACCAAAAAAAAAAAAAGCTGCTGTTGGGTTTGAAGTCGGTTGAGCTGAGGTTTGGGATAACAACTTTGGACCTAAATGTGATGTTTGGTCTGCAGGTGCCCCTCATGTCTGGGGTCGGCGATTTTCTCGGAATGACATCGGTTTTTTTCCCATGTTTTTTTGGGGTGAACTTACTTTTTATACATAGCAGAAATATCCATGGATTACTGTATATACATATCATGAATAGATATGTATGAAATCATATACTGTGTTTTTTAAAAAAGCCAGTATAGTCCGATCCTGACAAAACAATCAAACAAACCTGGGCATGATGTATTTTCACCATTGGGGGCCTTATGAGCCCCAGAACCGCCAACTGATGACAATTTTTCATCGCACCCAGCTTCATTGTTTGGGGGGCGATTGGTGCATCTCTCTTCTCATGGTGGAGCACCATTGATGCATCTCCATCCTGGAGCATGATTACCCCATAGCCATAGGCTGCATCCTCTACGAAATGCTCACCGGGAGCCTTCCCTTTGCGGTCAGGACTGCTCGGGAGAAATGAAATGAAGAAAAAAACAACAACCAAGAGATTGCTTGAATCCTGTTCCTTTCAAGGCCGTTTTTGTTTTTGGTTGCCCAGCTAGTACGAGGGTACTTCAAGAGAGGGGTGGAAAGAAGCTGAGGGTTGGAAGATCATTTTCTTTCTGGGGTAGCAGATGTGCTCCACTCATTGCTGTTTTAGCTTCGGACCTGAATGGCAGGAGTATGAGTGCCAAAGATTGGCAATCACTCCACCGTTTCGGTCCCAACTGGAAGAAGGTTCCGACCTGACGGGAGGAATGGAATGACAAACAGAAACATGTTTCCAAGCCAAAAAAAATGGTACCCTCCCTGAAACTAACATCATTTTCTCAGCTGAAAATTGATGTTTGGAAGATTATATACTTTCCTTTTTAGATCATCTTTTCAGGTGCGACGCAGATATTGCCATCCCATTGCCTCCTCACCGCGGGAGCTTCACCATTGGACATACCATTTTCCATCAGGTGAAAACATCAGCCCTGAGCCGAAGATTGTGTTTCCTTGCTGGCAAAGAGTGGAGGATTTCTTTTGCCCAAGGGAAAATAGAAGGGTTGTGAGTAAAGTGGGAGGGTTTTTCAGGTTAGCTAGGACCTAGGAGTTTTTCTTCTTTTCAAGTTGCTGCTCCTGTGGGGCGAGTGCGGTGTTGCTTCATCTCTTTAGCACATCGTGGATCGATGATTTACACCCAAAATGTCCTGAAAAAACTAACGCGCCCCCTAAAAAAAGATGGTTGCAAAGACGATCCTTTCCTTCTGAAATGGTCCCCTTTTCAGGGGACATTCGTTAATTTTTTCGTGGGAGGGATACATGTTTCGAGCCTGTTTCTTCATTGGTTGTGCCGGAAGGACATCTGTAGCTCAGCTGCTCTATGTTTTTATTCGGTTTCATGATGTTGAATCACGCCGATCACACGCTGGTAAACTAACATAGCTGGCTGGAAAATGGACCCGGATTGAAGATGTATTTCCGATTGAAAATAGGGATGTTCCAGCCAGCTACGTCAGTTTCGCCAGCTATGTCAGTTTACCAAAGGGCATTAATTATTTGCATACTGTAATTTCTAGTGTGTATCTATCAATCTAACCAACCTATCTAGCTATTTATGAAGCTAGCTATCAAGCCGAATCAAGCTAGCTATTGACCTCTGGATCTAGCTATCTATATGCCAAGTGGTTGATACATGTCTCCTGTCGCCTGCCTCAGGTCAAGAGATGCTCACCTATGCCGACAAGTCAAGGTGCCACCACGGCCACAACAAGCATGACGGCCGTAACGACCATCACAACAACATTCATACAACAACAAGGCAAAGAATAGTAGAGCAAGGGGACGAAGGGAACAGCAAGAGCACGGGACTGCAAAGGAAATGGCAAAAGAAAAAAAACAGTAGGAAAATAGCGTGGGTTGTGCTTGCGTCTGTTTCTTTGGGCAGCAATTAGGATAATCAGCAGGCTGGTTGATCTGCATAGCGAAGCCTGGTTTCGATCTATGTTGTCAAAGGTTGGTCATACTTTCCGGTAAAGCTGGCCTGCCAGCATGGCGTGAGGCCAAGCATGCTGCAATGCTTGGAGCACCAGTGGTCACAGGCTCAGGGCACTTGACACAGCTGAATCAGCCATGTGATGCACAAGTTAAACACTGCGAGGTCAAAAGTCCGTTTTTTGTGCGGCATCACTTGGCTCAGGTTTGCCGCAGAGCCGGAAAAACTCAAGGTGCGTGTTTTTTTTGGGGGGGACGGTTGGATGAGAACCTGCAAGGATAGGGTAGGTGCAGGAGTAGTAAGCTAGTGACCCCTTGATGCTGCTGGGAATGCGTCAATGTAGCAAGGATCAGCTGTCCCAAGTTGCAATTTACTTCAGAGATTCCTGCTGAAGCCGTTGAGTGTGTGTGTGTGTGTGTTTTTCCCCACTGTGGACAAGATCAAATGGCCAAGGGAAGATTACCAACAAAAATCAGATATATAGTTATAGGAACTTTCATCTGAAATGTTTGAGTTGACTTTGTCACACTTTTAATGGATGTAGTTTCCCAAACGTGGTTACCCCCCTGGGCCCAGAAACATGTCTGACTGGAAAATCCACCCATTTCCAGATGATTTTGACCGCCGGCTTACAGGCGCTCGAGGTAAAGGAATTAAAACAACTGCAGGTCAGGGACGGGCGCAGTTTGACTGCGGACGATGGCACCGATTTTCTTTGTTGACAGTGCTGTGTAAGTTAGGAACTAGGTGGTGGCAACTCAAATATGTTTTTATGTGCACCCCTAAAATTGGGGAAGATACCCATTTTGACTCATATTTTTCAGATGGGTTGAACTTCTCCGCCCTTCACAAGACGGTATTTCTATTGAGATTCAGGTTCGAATTTGTAAAACCACTTCAGTCGCACTAGCTTTGCAGAGCTTTACCATTTTGATGTGTTTTGTTTGACGATTCTTACTTTGTGATGATGGACAGATCTCATAGGCCCTCTGAACTTGAAACTTATCCTCCAAGATACTTGATAAAGGTCATCAGTGATTCGAGTTGTCGAGTTTTCCATCCCCCCCTTTTTCCGCCAGGTTTTCTCATCCGAAAAAAAGAAAAACAAAAAAAAACTCCCGGAAAAGAGCAACAAAAAGGGGAACAAATAAAAACTCAGATGGCATCCGCAACGGAAAATCTTTATTGTGTAGAGACCTCATTAGGATTGTTTCGGTTGGGGAAAAAAAACGCCCCAGAAGGGTTGGGAAGATGTGTTTTCTATATTAATATAGACCTTTGATACCATCTTTAGAGGCTTTATGTTGTAGCTGGGCCACCTTTCAAGAGTTTTTATCCAACGATGATTGCTACCAGAAGCTACAGCAAGAATCGGTCAACTTTTGAATGATTTTCAGGGCCCTTGAGCCCCTGAAAATGACCGGCTTTTTGCGAAAAAAAAGTCCATTGAACAGGAAAAAAGTCATTTCACTCCCTGAAACTAACAGCAAAAGCACCTGCAAGGTTGAGCCAATCCCAAAAGGAAACGAAAAACTAGGTGGTGGTTTCACATATTTTATTTTCACCCGGATCCTTGGGGAAATGATCAAATTTGACTAATATTTTTCGGATGGGTTGAAACCACCAACTAGAAAAGTGTCTTCCAACCATCCATTTTCAGGTGCTATGACAATGATAGTGGGTCAGGGGGAGGGTTTTTTGAACCATCGGTTTTTCTCCCATAAAATCCAACTCCAGGACTTTGCGAAGGAATCGGCCTTGCGACGGGTCCCTTTGATTGAAAGCTTGGTTTTGGTTGATCTTCATTTTGGGTTTGGGGAAGGGGTTTTCCAGGCCTCCAGCTTGGAGAGATATAATGAGATATAGTATATATAATTGTGTATAATTATCTCATGAAAAAACACCAGTGAACCGATGGGAAACCCAAAGAAATTTATGGTTATGTCATGTTATGTTTTTTTTCTTTTCGATTGGATTTTTCCTTGTAAACCAGACCACTGATTCAGATTGTTTCGTGTGGCTTGCTGAAGTGAAAATTTTCCTCCAGGGTTGACCAAAGTGAATAGAATTCAAGTTTGCGGTTGAATACCCTTCCTGAAACTAAGATAGCACCTGAAAGTTGATGCTTGGAAGTTGCAACACTACTTTCATTTTGAAAAAGCCTATTCTCAGGGGCTATGTCTTAGTTTTAGGGGAGACAATGTCAGAACCTTTCAACCAGAAGTTGCAGGTTGCATGCCCCAACCCATGAAAACACTGCATCTTAAAGGCTCGGAACCATGTGAGTGGCTACATCTGGCATGCCAATTAGCTCCATCCTTGTAGGCTTGAACAAGAGACACGAAAGAAAGTAGTCCTTTGGACAGTGGGGCCAGAACTTTTGAAAACAGAAAAACTAGTAGAACTAGCACATACAAGACCAAATATTTTGCACAAAATTACCCCCCAAATCCCACCAATGCAAAAAAGAAGATTCAAATTAATAGGCCTTTTGGGATGGCATCAAAAAACAGTAATCAACTGATCAAGCATTGCGAGTGCCCACTTTCCGAATTTTTAACAGCTTTTTTTTGTGTTGAAGACACGCACCACAAAAACAGCACGGAAAAAGACAGCAAAAAAAACGTTTTAAGGACAAGCATCCTAAGATCTTTTCCAAAGGAAAGGTATCATCAAAATCAATACCATGAAAACATTGGCCAGTTTCTCCAACCATCTTGGACCCACAATCAATGAACCAAAGATATACTTAAAAAAACTCAGACAAGCTTTGACCAAACTTTCCCAAATTTCTTCATCTTCAGCCCTCCCAGCCATGGTCTAAAGCCATGGACGATGCTGGGAATGACCTATGCTGGCGAAACTTGGCAAAAACAAGTGGAAATCTTTTTGCCTCAGTTGTTTGGGGATCTTGAATCAGCATAATGTGATTCACTTTGAGGAAGTTCTTCCCCATCTTTTGACAAGTTTGCTTTTTTGAAAAACCTCCAAAGAAAAGGCCCTAAAAAGTCAAACTTCAAGAAAAACCGCTGGTGATTTTTGTTAAGAACATAATCGTTTGCCAAAAGACTTGTTTGCTTGACTCCTTTGTCAATTTGCAAAAAGCGTCCGTGGATTTAGGGATTCCGATGTTTTCTTTTGGGGGCCAAGGGCAAAGTCCTAAAGCTGTTGGGTTTTCTTCGAAAAAGCCACGACCAAGGAGATTTGGCAGTGAGCGTCGCTGGACGAACCGTGCTGAACGATTGCCATGGGTCCCTCGCCCAAAAAAAAAAAGGGCCTTTCCCCTGCGTCCCGGGGTGGAAAGTGTTGGAATGCTTCGTTATTTGCGGGGGTTTGGTGCCATCAAAAGAAAGTGTTTGGATGACCGAAGCCTTGCATTTTGCAGGAAAGTTTCATTTGGAACTTGGAAAAACCAAAACTGTTTGGTGTTCTCTTCCGCAGCAGAAGTGTCACTTAAGACCTTATACATTATCAAATTGAAGGCTCTCAAGGCCTTTTTTTTGCGGAGGAGGGCTTTAGTTCCCATGATTTTCTCAGATTTATTTGCATCTGAAAGATGGTTTCCAGAAAAATTCAAGTCCTTGAGGGATATTTGTCAAATCTTTGTCGGCTTTTCAACTTGAAAAGATGGACCTATATCTGCGTGGAATGTATGATCCTAGGTAATATTTATTTATATTTATATTTATATATATATACCAGATTTATAATATAATTTTGGACCTGCCCTTCTACCGTGACAAAACGAAGTGGGGTTTTATTTATTTCAGATCTATTCAAAATTTCTATCATCCGGGAAGCCGAATGAAAAACTTAAGCTCGAAAAATCACGAAAAATCGACTCCTTCGAAACCTCCAGCCATCCAACCCCCCCAACATCCCACGCCCCAAACGTCTTCCTAAGGATCGCTCGGGCTGGACGTTTGATGGGTATTTTAGGACCTTCTGGCGCAGGACGGGAAGGGAAAGCTCCGCTGAAAAAAATGGGGAGCCAAAATTTCAAGTCGCTAAAAAGAACACCACTATTTTGAAAAAGGGACCATTTGTTAGGTTTATGAGGACAGTACATGTTGAGATTTTTTTTCGGGGGAAGTGGGCTGGATTCCACCCTTCAAAAGAAAACGTTGAATATCACGGATGCCTCAAGTCGATGAATTTCCCAACTTTTTTGACACACACTGGACGAGATGTTTAGTTCAACATGTAGCATGAAAGTTAAGATGATGTGTTCAAACTGAAGGTGGATCATTTTTGGACATCTGACTCCTCTTCAAAAATAGGGAGAGCATAATCATACCTTGGATCTACCCCCCACCCACAATTCCAGGCGGTAAATGAAGGTTTAGGTTGGGATCTCTAAATCCAAAACTGTACATAATCCCGTTGGTGACTGGAATCCTGGGTGGGGGGTATATCCAAGTCACAGCCAAAGATTTGAGCTAAAGAAAAAAACATCCAAGCAGTGGGTCATACCCAAAGATTCTGAGCCCAAAAAATCCTCCAAGCAGTGCATCATACCCAGAGCTTTAAAGAATTGATTACTTTGTGACTCAAATCTCTTTTGATCATTTCATTTCTAGGTGGTGTTTTTAGAACAAAAATATCTTTTTGCCCACCCTTACTTGGGGAAATGACCCAATTTTTGACTTGTGGCATATTTCTGAAATGGGTGGCTCAAGCAGCCGAAACGTCGCCAAGAATTTCAGACCTCCTAAAATGGAAGGTTTCCTGAACCTTATGTTCGGCCGTTTTGTGGGTATGTTTTTCCCTTACATAAGCCCATAGGTGGGGTACTCCTCCATTTTAGCTACCTGCAATGTTTGGTGACAAAAAGTGGGAGGAAAATCCACGCTGCTCAGTGCTTTGAGTGGAACGTTACCTCGCCGCTACGTGGTCAGCGGACATGTGTGGAGTGCTGGTAGCTGCCGACGTGTTGGTGTCACAGAAGGTGGGGATCCTTGGGGGGATGGAAGGTGGGGATCGTGATCTAAGGTTGTTTCAACAGACAGTTGGAACACACCCCTCAACCTTTACCAACAGGCTATAAAAGGGATTCCTTTCATAGTGGGCTAGGGGTTATTGCCTGGGGTGTGCTCTACGGGTGTGTTGTAATTTGTTGGAATGGTAGGAAGATGGTATCCTTCAAATTGGATTATTTATTAGATAGGTGGTGGTTGGGTTATTCCCCCCACCCAGTAGCAGTGGCAAATGAAGGTTGGTAGGGATTTCCTCAGCAAACATGTAACTGGAATCCTGTTTTAAGGTGGTGGTTTCGAACACTTTCTGTTTTCAGCCCTACTTGAGGAGATGATCTACTTTGACGAGCATATTCTTAAAATGCGTCGGTTCAACGGCCAACTAGTTTATTTTTAGAGATATCTTGGGGCCTGCCGTAACCCTGGCTCACAGTGCAAGTGTTGCAGCCTTTGGGCAGGACTCAACCCATACATAGCCTATTCCACATCTTTTTTTTCAAGTACAATTTGGGGGAGTTTGGAAAATACTGGGTGGTGGTGGTTTCAAATATTTTTAAATGTTCACCCCTATTTGGGGAAATGATCCAATTTGACTACTGATATGTTCAAAAAGGATTGAAACCACCAACTAGATTATATACCTGGAACCCAAATGACCCTTGTTTTGATTGGAAAAGACCTTGTTTTGAAGGGTTCAACCACCAAAATAGAGGACAAACAGGTTCCAGGTATATCTACTTTCTCCATCGTGGGATTTAAAATCTAGCACCAGAAATCACAGGCTTTCATTTGATTCCTCCAGTTTCCAAGGTACCGTCGCCTTGCTGGCACAGGCGCGTGTGTGTGAATTCCTCGTGGAGAAACCCGTAGTTTTTTGGTTGGTGTTTGTATGAAAAGAAGCTACATATTGGTGGAAACATGTGAAACACGAAAAAAAAAGCATCAACCCTTGCCATTTTCATATTAAGCTTTCAGAAGTCAAGTGTCTGTAAATGATCTTCCCTTCCCACCACATTTTCCGATTTTTTTTTCCAGGATGATCCCTTCTTTGCGGAGCTGACGGTGTATGAGACCCTGTGCTTTGCTTCACGCCTGGTAGGGCAAAGCAACCAACATGCGCAACAGGAGGCGATCCTGGGTGGCACCACCAGTCAACCAGTCAGATGTTTCGGATGTTTTTTTTGCAACGGAAGTCAGGCATGAAACATCGGATTTTTGACTGAAATCCGCTAGAATCCACCAAATCACCTGTTTTTTTGTTTCGCTTGTACTGCAACAAACCTTTTTCTAGCAGGTTTTCTTCTTGCAGTTTTCATATCAGAATGCAAATCTTCCATTGTCTCCCATTTAGTTTGCTCCTTCATACAAAAACTTTGAAAGGTTCAACTTTCGAAAGTGTTTTTAATTTCGACATCTAAAAGGCCAGGTGTTTTTTTCTGAGCAAAGAGTCCAAAACGTAGTCTCGGTTGGTTGAAACGCTGCGATTTTTTTAAGATCGTTCCAGTCAACAAAGCCTCTCTCCTTGTGTTGCCCGGAATGACCTCTATGTTTGAAGGTCAACCCCTCAAAAACAAGGCCGAACTTCCAAGCAAAACAAGGGGCCCCATTTGGGTTCTAAGTATATATGCATTTATTTGTCGATATCTGTCAGGGACCGCGATTCATGTGACGTTCACGATCGTGGGTGCCTCGATGGGAACCCACCAAATCTGCCAGGCCCAAGGTCTTCTCCAACGCGTGGGTCTTGCCGCTGCTGCATTCAGGTACCGTCGGTACCGTTGACTTGGGGTCCCAGGGTGAAACTATCTCCCTGCAAAGATCCATGGAAGATGAGACATGTTTTTGGACTTTGGACATGAAAATCATCATTTTTTTTTAAGGGACTTTTTGTTAGTTGTTGCAAGCCCAACAACTCATTAAAAGAATTTTATACCTTTTCGCAAGTATCTTTTTGGTGTTCACATATCTGACCATTGCGGGAAGAATGTGGGAAGCTCGAGGGGCAAACAACAACAAAAAAAACTATAGCGAACCTGGTTCGACAGCGCGTTAAATCCTCGATTTTTTCCCGCCAAGCATGAACAGATGCAAAACACTGAACGCCGGCGGAAGTTTTCCGTTGAAAACAACGGCGATTTTTGCACCATGATACTGTTGGTGGTTCAGAAATCCCAAGGCCAACCAACTTGGGATGGTGCTAAAACCTTGTGAATATTGGGATCAACTACCAACCTCAACTGGTTTTCTCGCCAAACTTCTGGTTGCCATCAACAGTATTGCTGTAGAAACTGCTGCAGATCAACCTTAAGCTCAGATCAAGTTGTCATTGAAGTCCTGGAGACTTTGGAAAAAAATTAGGATTACCCTTCCTGAAAACTAACATGACTGGCTGGAAAATCACCATTTTTAGTAGGAGATACATCTTCAAATGGTGCATTTTCCATTGTTATGTGTTGGTTTAGAGGGGTGTATCATTTGGGGTTTGCCAAAAATTTGGAAACTAAGTGGGCAAATAGTCTATCCATCATTTTTATGATCCCGCGAACCCGAATTTAACCTTCACGGAATCCAAAACCACCCGGAAAGAGATGGCGCAACTCCCATTAGTCTTGGTTTATCATGGTCCCTTACTAAATCCAACTTTTAGGGAGTGGCGATCGCCATCTACTTTCACAGAGGTGTAATCAACATAACCTCATGTCTCAACATCACCCCCCCCACAACTCTTCTCGTTTTGAGGCGTGTGGATCACACCACCAAAGGAGAACAACGACGCCTCGCGGTGGCTTGTGCCATTGCAGGTTGGAACCATTTTTTCCAAGAGATGCTGACTGTGTGATGATGTACACCCTCCGGTAAACTAACATGGCTGGCTGGAAAATGGACCCCGTTGAAGATGCATTTCCTATTGAACATGGGGATATTCTATTGCTATGTTAGTTCACCAAAGGGTATTTATATATTTTTTCTCGTGTTTTTTGTGTTGTTGCTCAGGTCTGATTTTTTTCCTTCTGTTTGGGGAGAATGGAATCCATCAACCGCGGCGTTGGCCAAGTTTGCCGTGTTAACCTGCTTCAGGTTTGTAGCATTCAAAGTACCTTTTCAGTGAGCATCCTGGGTTTTGGGGGATATCCTGGATTATCCTGGTATCCCCTTATTCTTTTCAATCCCCTGATCTCTAACAACGGGTCTAACAACGGCTAATTCACTACTACCAAGATTATTAACAGCCGGCAAGGGAACAAAAACTTTTCAGAACCTGTCATATGGATTCGGTCACTTTTTTGTTGGCCTTGATTTTGATTTTGATTCACGAAGAGATTTTTGAACTTCAAACGATTTTTCGACCACCCGAAACTTTCACAGTTTTAAAACAGTCCGAGTCTGAAACTTCTGACATTCACGTTTGTTTTTTTCGCGTGGCAAAAGCTGCGTTATTTACTGTATACTACCCAGTTGTATATCCGGGATTCAAATAAGCCATGAAACAAGATCCCCATTAAGCAATCAGCACAATGGAACGTCAATGTCAGCCAAGATGAGCCCCTACTAGAGTTATAAATGAAGTGATGGGGCCCCTATAGATGGCCGTTGAAATGGGTAACTAGGGTTATTTCATCTCTATATACACCCCCAAAATCTAACATAGATATCCAAAATGATGGTTTGGAAAATGTATCTCCTTTCAAACATGGCTATTTTTGGGTATCTATGTCAGATTTCAGGGTGGGGTTTAATTTTTTTCCCGTTGCCCATTTGGAAGCTTCCATGACTCCAGGCGAGAGTGAAGGTTCGACACGTTTGCCACGGGCCTTGTTAGCAGATGAGCCGACCACTGGATTGGATGCTTTTCAGGTACCGAACCCAAAAAGAACAGAAGGGTTCTTTGGGGTGTCAAAAAGGGGGTTGTCAAAACCCTGGACACGAAAAAGTGGGTAATTTTTTTCCAAAAATTCATTGTTATGATCCGGGAACCTGTTTTTAGCCTTCATGGAATTCACTGTGAACCAGTGTTTCGGCAGGATCCCAGGGGTGTTAAGTTCTTTTTGTTCTTCTTGCTTCTGGTTTTGTGTTCTTAATTGTAGTTATTGTTGTTGGCTTTGTTTCCGTTGATGTTCATTTTTCAGGTTCTCGGGTTTGACACTGTACGAGAACACGTTGTGACTATCATAATGATTCAGCATCCACCGTCAGATCGCAGCATCCAATGGGCCAAAGCAGCATGCCGAACACTGGGTCCTAAAGATCGTCTTACCCCCGCGAAAATTAACATGTCGTTGAAAAGGAACCATCTTAAAAAGGAAACTTCAGGAGTGTAGTACAACAAGTTCCGGGGTGAACATGCTAACAAAGAATTTCTGGGACAACGAAATGCTGACCAACCAACTTCCAACCGAGAAATAAAAGACCTTAGAATTAATTGACTAGGTGGTGGTTTCTTAAATAAAATTGATATTTTTTGTTTCACCCCTGATTTTTTTGGGGAAGATATTTCATGATGTTGACAAAATATGCGTTTTTTCTCAGATGGGTTGCTCAACTACGACCCAAAATCATGTGAGCAATGGGAAAAACCCAGAACTCCCCTTTGTTCTAGGGTTTATTACACCGTGGTGAAAGTAAATGGCGCAACTTCCAAAAGGTGGCGAATCGTAAGGGGCCATTATAAACCAAGACTCATGGGAGTTGCGCCATCTACTTTCCAGGTGGTATATATCCCATTATAGGTGGTTTCAATTTTTTTTTATTTTCACCCCTACTTGGGGAAGGTTTCCAATTTGACTAATATTTTTCAGATGCATTGAAACCACCAACCAGTATCCCATTATAGGAAGTCCCTTATGAAAAAACCAGTCAGTCAGAATCCGCGTTTTTTCTCAATGGGATCCAGGCTCAACGGGTTGCGGAGCTTCTGAAAGAGTTGGCCGTGACGAGGCTCGGGGGTCGGAAATTCCCCCAGGAACCCAAGAGGAATCACCGAATCACCGCCGAAGGTTGGGAGGGGCCAATGGGTGACCCCTTAGGTGTGGGACATTTTTTGGGATGTTGTCTCCAGGATGTTGAGACCCAAAGATTTTTTTTTAGCAACTGAAAAATTTTACTTTGATTGGCAAGTTGCAAAAACTTGAAAAAATTGCATGCTTGGAAAGATTCCAACCCTTCACTTTCCTGTTTGCGGTGAAAGTTGCGCAACATGGCAAATGCTGATTGCATGTCTTAGGGAGTGTAACCTAGGGAAGATGGTGTGTGTTTCTCGTATGTGATGGCCATTGTTTCAACTCTGCACGCATTTCTAGTGTTGGCCGAAAATTGGCGGTTCATGATCCGACTTGAGGAGCATATTTTCTCGATTGGGTTGATGAACCAACCACCAACAAGATGTTCTTCTTCTAACGTTGGGGGATTAGTCGATTTTCGATTGAAAACGGCGATGAGAGAAAATCGCATCGTCGAAATCTGAGAAAGATTTCTTTTTTCTAGGTGGTGGTTTCAAATAATTGTTTATTTTCACCCCGGATCTGTGGGGAAATGATCCAATTTGACCAATATTTTTTCAGATGGGTTGGTTGAAACCCACCAACTAGTCTTACTTGTCGGAAAAAAAAACATGGTGGAGTCACGAGGTTTTCTTCTATCTAAGGCTGGGTTTTTTGAATTTCAAGGATTCAAGGAACCCCAGCATACAAATCCTCGAAATCATCATCTACGGCACCATTGGTCAGGAACTGATCGGACATTTTTTCTAGATTGAATCTATTTTAGCCGCCTTTTACACAAATAAGGCTGTCCGATGCTGGTGGAAACTTTCAGGGATTTGGGTGTGTTTGACCTCATGTACTTTGGGAAAAGATCTATTGAAGGGACACGTGTTGAAGGTGAAGGTGAAGCACCAGCTCCAGAAACACCCCTTTGTCAAAACAATGGTTTCCCTCCCATTTTTTTTCTTCAGCCTATTGTTTCATCAACTGGTTATGAGGGCTGGTGGTTTATCACTGTATCTACTGATTGTGCCTAGGGGCCTAGGAAATCGAAATTCACCAATGACTGAATCATACCTGTCAACACCAACACCAGCAGTCCTATGTACACCCCTTGCCTTGTGAACTCACGGCGCAACAGGAATTGCGTGGCCATGTGTTCCTTGCACCAACCCCGCAGTTCTATGTGGCGCTGTTTGGAGAATCTCTTAGTCATGGCACCAGGTTTGAAACACCGGTTTTCCCGGGTGGAATGTGAGAAGGGGCAACCATTTGCTGACAGATATTGCTCAGGAAATGATGATGATGATGATGATGATGATGATGATGATGATGATGATGATGGATGATGATGGATGATGATGGATGATGATGGATGATCATGATCATGAGGATGAGGATGATGGATGATGGATGATGGATGATGATGCAACTGGGTTTATCAGCTGTCACGAATCCACCGTTCATAGGCAACGTTCCGTTTCCCAGACGATAGACAATTTGATGTACTGACAGAAGGTGAGTTTTTTTTTTCAAACTCAGGGTTCAGGATCCCCCCCTCTACCAGCATCACGCTGAATGCTTTGCATGTTGGTCACGGTTGTATTGGATAGGTGGTCTAGTGGTCTACTGCGGCCGCACCAATGAGATGGCACAATACTTCAGCTGCTTTGAGGGAAACGACTCGGTGACGCCACATGTGATGCGGATCCATTTTTGATTGATACATTTTTTGGACGCAGAGTTGCATGGATTTATATAAGGAGCCTCCAGACTTTATACAGTCATACAGTTTGCTGATCTAAGAGGGTGGTGAGAGTGTCGGATTTTTCCGTGGAAAAAAAGTTCTTGAAACGTGATTTTGGGATTTCAACCTGAAGATATGGAAAAGTGGCCACGTACTACCACTTCCCACCAGCCCTAGCCATGTCCCCCAACATCTCATACCAAAGCATCCAAAAACATCTTTTTTTTTCGGAATCCCTGAGCTACAGGGATAACTTGTGCCCTTGAATCAGAACCTCCAAATTTACCCTGTGTAAATCGAAGCTGCCCACAAGTTGAAGCTACCATCACTCTTGACATGTTGTTTGGAAGACACCAAGCAGTTTAACAACAAGCTGATCCGACCTCACTAGTAAAATGGTGGTTGACTTAACTGCGATTCCCAAAAAAAAAGGAGTGTATAAATACATATATATATATATGTATATAATATATATGTTCGTTCAGCTACATTACTACATTGTAACTTGGTGTATGTGAACTCGTTCCGATGGCATTATGTCTGTGAAAGACACGAACCAAAAAAACTCCTCCAAAGCTCCGCCATTTTGACGAGGCTCATTGGGTCATAGCTGTGTGGAGGAAGGCTCCCTCGGTTGGACGATATGTATGTTCTGGATCCGGTTGGTGTCAACGAGTAGAGTAGGGTTTTTCTCGAACCTAAACAGTATTTCCTATAAATTAGATACTGCCTTGAAGATTAACATAGAACCTGAAAATGATGGTTTGGAAGATGATTTTCCTTTTCCAGGGGTCCATTCTCAGGTTCCATGTTAATCTTCCAGGGTGTACATATATGTACATAAATCCAAGAGGGGTGCTCTGTTTTTTTTGTGAAGCAGAATGTTGGTTTAAAAACCTATCACCCGAATTCCAAAATGGTTTGGAGGAGGTTTCTGGAGGGATGGAGGACTCAACTTGTATCTTCAATATTTTCTTCTCCAAAAACTGGTTCCTTTACGCTAGATGTCATGATCATGCCTCATCCAAGGTGCAGGTGATTCAGATTCTTCCTCGAAGGTGGGGAAAACTAACATATCCCACCGAAAGGGAAAGCCGGAAAACCATCGACTCAAAAGTACCAAACCAGTAGGGGATATCTTAGTTCCCTTAAAGGTATTGATTCGTTGGATAATACTGTCCCTGAAACTGACAGCAAAAGCACCTGAAAATAGGCTTTTTGACCCAAAAACAAATTAGTACTCCAACCATCCATTCTAACTCCAATTTAGGTGCTTTTGCTATTTGTTTCAGGGAGGGTAAAAGCTGTTTTTTTTCCCCGTGTCCACGACCAGGCATGAACCCGGCTGAGTTTGTCATCGACCTTGTGTCCATTGATCATGAGAGTCAAACTCAAGCCATGAAGGTCAGCTTCGTGGGAAACAGGTTAATCCAGGTGGCTGAGTGGTTTCAAAGTTGTTTTATTTCTTATCCCCCAAAAATTTCGGAAATGATACAAGTTGACAAGCACATCTGTTTGGATGGTTTTGGTGATGATGAGGGTCCCTTTTTTTCCTTGGATTTTTTCCATGTGGATACGCTTGACTCCTTTGGAAGGGAAGACAAATTTGCCAGGCACCCCAAAAAAAACGAATGGAGCAATGTTCCAGCATTCTTTTCAGGGGGGGTGGGCTCTTAAGTTTCGGAGGTGAGATTGGGGAATCGACGATGAAAAAAATTGAAGCAATTTTTGATCAGGCCTTTTGAAAGGTGGGCCAAAAACACCAGTATTGAAGGGGGTTTAATACCCTCCTGGGAACTAACACATCCCATAGAAAGGCACTTTTGAAGATGAATTTCCTTTTCCCCAGGTAGGATATGTATCCATTCCCTGGAGGGTAAGCCCTATAGATGGCCGAAAACATAAATGAGTAAGTACGGTTATAAGCCCTTCTCTTTCTGGTCTTCCTTACCCATTGCAAATGAGTGTCTCAAAGTTACCAGGACCATTTGCGCATTGAGAAGTTGGATTTCGCTTGGCGTGTCTTGGAGGCAATTCTGAGGGACGTTAACAGGGGAATCCAAGGGACCCACCCGCCGTGGGGAAAAATAATCCCTTAGTAACGGCCGGCTACTTCCTGCCATGAAGTGGCACGTATATCATCCGCTTTGATTCCTATGAAAATTGAATGCCTTAGATAAAACCGGTTGATTTCTACGAGAAAACGTGTAAAACCATCTCTACTTTTAAAGAAAACATCCAGATACCTCCTGGAAAAGGGCTTGTGCTGTGTAATTTCTCCCCCTCAGTGCGTTGGGCAACGAACCTGTATTTGGGGTTGTAGATTCAGGCAGCCCCGTACCCTACGGAGCATGAGGCAGTTAAAATAGATGCACCTGAAAAGATGGCAAGATAGGGAGGTTGCAGGTGAGTTTTTTGTTGGGGATGAGGTGCAAAACGGTGCCAGGTTAGTTGAGGGGAAAGGTACACATTTATGCAAGAAGGATGTGGAAGTAAATCTGGGTAATGAGGTAACGATGGTTTCAGCCAAGCTTAGGTAGATTTAAATGATATTTCAGAATGCCCGAACTATCTCGTGGTTTTGATATTTTTTGCAGCCAAGCGAAGATCACAGAAACCTGCACCGGTTTCTTCGAGGTCGTACTAGTGAGAATATGGTGCCCAAGCGTTTGGGCAAAGCTTTATCTCGAAGTCAAAGTTTCATGCAGAAACGTTTGCGCAGCACACGTTTCTCGCCTGGCATAAGTTGGGGATATGTCTTTCTTGCCTGTTCACTGAAGAACAAACTCCCCAAGATGTTTCCTGTGTTTTTTTTGAGCCTTGGGGTGGCAGCTGAATCTGATTGGATGTAGATAGGTTGAAAGTGGGAAACCGGTCTTTTTTGGGCATATTGGGATGCTTACCTGCTTGGAGGGATGTATTTTTTTTCGCATGTTTTGTTATAATCTGGTGCTTGAAACCACCAGCTACACATGCAGTTTTTCCTCTCCACAGTTCCCAGAGTTCCGTTCACCAACAGCACGGCCCTGAGCACGAAGAATGTGAACGAAAATTTGCAGCTAAGGAGCATTATTTCTTTTGGTGAAACGTGCCATGCTGCAGATTGGCAGAGACCATGTAACCAATGCACCTTGGTTGAAAGTGACTCCCCAAACTGTCCAAAGGTGGGCTTGGCATACCGCTCTTCACACATTTCTCAGGACCTGTGAACTGGGTCTTTACGGATAGAATGTGCCGGAAGTTAGTACTGTAAATCGCTTATTACTGTAACTTACCCTGATTTTTACCATGGTATAACGGTATTTATATATAGTCTACATATACTGGGGCTTATCACCCACTTGCTACCCATGTGCCAACTTCTACTGACACATCCTCACGTCATGGCTCGCCCCTGTTCTGTTCCTTCACTCCCCAACCTCATATGAATCGACTATGACTATGACGAGTCACCTTTCAAGAACCTACATTATGCTAACTTTCAAGGCCAAATGTTGTCATTTATAAGTCCATCATCCAATTTTGCCCCGCAAGCCAACAACAACAACAACAACAACAACCACAACCACAACAACAACAACAACAACCACAACAACAGTGACAAATTTCCGGTGAAAAAATATGTTTCGGATGCTAGAACCACCACAAGCACAATACATCCAGTGGGAAAGTCGTCGGGGGTGATTGAGGCCTTGAGATTGTTGGGAACAGCGGGCTTGGCCTCGGTCTTTGGACTACACTTTGGAAGGCACAGGGGCCTTGCAAAACATCACGGATTTTTTTCCCTCTAGCAAAATGGGTCAGTTGGGTTAAGGGTTGAGGGTTGGGTTGGAAATGCGAAAATTTCAGGTGTTTAAGTTGGTTCTAAAGAGCTTATTTATGCTAAAATCCGCTGATTTCCATTTGAAATCGGCCTAGTTGTAAGTGGGTATAACTGTAGGGACCATTACATATACCAATACTGTGGTTGGAACACGTTAAAAAAATGAGCAGAAGACACACATACAGACGCATTGAAAAGACTGAGGAGATCAATGTTGTGCATGTGGCACTTCATGTTAGCTTGGCAGCGAAAAACCGCCTGACCTTCCCCAACCAACAGTCTCCCTCAAATTGTTCTTGGGAAATGATGGTTTCTTGAACTCAACAGTTCATTCCAAACAAGATTTGCGACCTTTTCTCCATTTTCGCCATGAATTAATGGCAAAAAGTTGGAAAAAAGAACGCTTGGTGTCTTGGCTTGGCTACAGTACCCCAAAACACAACGCCTCCAAAAACTCCTCATGAACTTTGAACCACTTCCGTGGGTTCTTCGAGGTTAGATGGCGGTGGGCTACCTACCGCACGTTCCGTGGCGGCGCGGATCTGTCTTTTGCTCCTTGGAGATGAAATTTGTGAAAGCACCTTGCAGGGAACAAGTTCCCCAGGGGGTGGGTTGAGGAAGGCTTGCATTTTCTAAATCCAAAAGATACGAGTTTTTTTGGCAGGTACCCAGATTACCAACTTAGTCGACAAACTGCTTGTAACAAGCCTCCACTGAATGTCTCTCTAGCTCAAAGCCCTTCAGCAATATGACATGACAATATAGTATCCGATATTTTTTGTTTATCTAAAAAAACCTAGAGATTTCCAGTATCCTATGTTGGATTGCGGGAGTTCGGAACATGCAACTAAACCATCAATACTATTCCAGGTGTTGGATTCAGAGATTTTCAATTTTCATCCCGAACCTTGGGGAAATGATCCAATTTGACGGTCAGCATACTTTTGAATTGGGTTGGTTCAACCACCACCTAGTATTGGTACATCCTAAACTACCAATTTTCTCTGCAAAAAAGTGATGACCAGCTGACATGGATCAAAAATTGGCAGCTACAGAAACAGCTAGTCTGGCAAGAATTACGACTCTTCTTAACTTTTGGCTTCGGACAGTTTTTTTGTATATGATAAGTGATTTTTCAGTTCTCAAAGGTGCACCTTTTTTTGGGTGAAAAAAAAAACAACAACTGTTTTGTCCTTCCAGGTCCTTTGGTGTCATTGCCATGGCCATGTTGGCCTTGGCACGGGCCGTGGATCGTTTTGCCAAGGTCGAAGCCTCGGGGGGGAAGAGTTGGGTTGGGTTACTTGGATGTCCCAGGAAGATAGGAAATGGTTAGTAAGTAGGTTATAACCCCAATATACCCCATTTATAACTAGGTTATACCCCATTTACTAACCATATACTAACTTCCTGGGACATCCAAGTAGGGTATGAGCCCCAATGAGAAAAACCAGGGGGGGAGATACGTTTGTTGAGACCCAAATTTTGAGAAGCTTCCGTTCAAAAACTTGGCGTTTAAGCCAGGTTTTCGGAAATTTTATCAAATGTCAAGAGATGTTCTTTGACATGGATCATGGGTGTCTACCGATTTCAAACACAAAATCTTTGCATGTGAATCCTTCAAATTTGTGAAGCAGTGTATATACTTAAAGGTGATTGTGGTAGGCTTGAGTTCCGGAAAAAGCATCAGCCTAGCTACATGACAACCATCTTGGGGCAAGTCCACTTTGCTTCAAGTGAGAGATGGCAAGGTGGCCAAAAACCCATGAAGAACTTCAAAAAATCTCGTTTCTATATGATGTTTCCAGACCATCTTGAACAGATACCCTAGGCCCTTCAGGAACAGTTAGGTTTAGTAAGGGGTCATTGAAAATCATCTTCATTCTTCCCCCAAACAAAAACTAGTGCAGTTCATTTTAACATCAACTTTCCCACAGCAACTGGGAGGAAAATCAGCATTCGGCATGCCATGAGGAGCGTGCCATCGTTCAAAGAGAACGCCTGTCACGTTGCTACAGTGGTTTTATTTACCTCCTGTCCAAGGCAAATGGTTGGACATGAGATGTTTGATGGGAAGTCTGGAAATTGCAACTACCTGTAGGAACTTTGGGCAGTGTTTAGACAATGGATGGGATGGGATGGCAGGGATGGGATGGTATCCATGTGGAAAATAGCTTTTGAACTTTTTCTTCTTTCCTTGACCATGACAATGGGAATTGCAACTACTTATAGGAACTTTGGGCAATGTTTAGACAATGGATGGGATGGGATGGCACGCATGGGATGGGATGGTAGTATCCATGTGGAAAATAGCTTTTGAACTTTTTCTTCTTTCCTTGACCATGACAAAGTCATTGGCTACTTCGGATGGTCCGGCACCCATCATATATTCCTCATGTGCTTGTAGTCATTCCCAAGGCAGACCTCCACTTGCGGAAGCTTCCAGAAATGAGGGAACAAAAACTACGACAGCATCTCCAAGAAGGAAAATCCCAGTGATTTTGGGGGTAGAAATTCATGTTGCAGGAAACCAAACCTGCACCCGAGAAAACGAACATGGACACCAAGAATTCCCGTAGTTGAAAGGGAAATTCCTTTTCCAAACCATCATTTTTAGGGTCCGGTTGTTAGTTTTCGGGAGTGTAATCTCAAGTACTGTCATTACTAACTTGTCAATGTCAACTACCAATTTTTCTATGAAAAAACAAGTCAATCTTTGGCAAGGCCATCACAGAATTGCCCTTGGATGCCTTGGCAGCAGCAGTCTTCGGTCTACTGGTGCATCATTTCTGTGGATTACATGCCAGGTCGGAGAAATCCAAATGGAAACAGAACAATGAAAAAGAGTCGATGTGAATGTGGTACTGTTGATGGTTCAGAAATCCGGCGTTCACCAGTTGGTAGATAGTTTATCCCACTACTTTACAGGGTTTTAGACAAATACCAGGTGGGTTGGCCTTGGGATTTCTGAACCATCAACAGTAGTTTAAAAGCTCCCTTTGCCCCTTTTTGCTGTCACTTCCCGGTTTTTTGGTGCTGAAGGAATTCCACGCCATAAAAGCTTGGATGTCAGGCGTGAAGAAGTCTTGATGGCCTTCTCTTTGGTCGCAGCTCCTGGGCGCGAAATATGACCCCAGAAAGGCCAACAAGGGCGCCACTGTGAAGATATCAATCATCATTCCCCACTACCAAAAAAAGGCTGACATAAGAGGTGTGTGAAGTGCCAGGCTTTTGAAAATAAGAAGATTGGTTTCAGTTTTTGCCAAACCAACCCAACAAACCAAACGTAGTCCAACCACTGTTTGGATGTATATTTCAGACCCTATAAATAATGGTAGATAAACTACCAACCAACCTCAACTGGTTTGAGTTTACTCCCCGGATTTCTGGTTGCCATCAACGATGCATCTCAGATTTTCGGTTGCAACTCTCCAAGAAATCTGACCCACAGGACCCACGAACGAACGGAACCCGAAAAAACCTAAGTATCGAATATCTCTAGCGCCTCGCTTAGGGGTCCGTTGGAAAGGTNATAAATAATGGTAGATAAACTACCAACCAACCTCAACTGGTTTGAGTTTACTCCCCGGATTTCTGGTTGCCATCAACGATGCATCTCAGATTTTCGGTTGCAACTCTCCAAGAAATCTGACCCACAGGACCCACGAACGAACGGAACCCGAAAAAACCTAAGTATCGAATATCTCTAGCGCCTCGCTTAGGGGTCCGTTGGAAAGGTCCCATTTCATTTTTTGATGGATTATTTCATGTTTCATGAAATAATTCCCATATCAACATCATATAACTTTTGGTATACCCTCCAGGGAATTAACATATCCCACCTTGGGAAGTTCGGAAATTCATCTTCAAACATGCCATTTTTGGGGGATATGTTAGTTCCCTGGAGGGTAATCTAGTTGGTGGTTTCAATCCATTTTGTACATATCAGCAATCAAATTGGATCATTTCCCCAAAGAGGGGTGAAGTTCTGGTAAATGTCATGTCATATGGATGTCCCAATAAACTTGCTACATGGATAGTTTTGGTGGTTGCTGTTTTTTGATGGGTGTTTCCGAAAATAGTGGGGGTTTCCCCCCAAATCATCCCATTTGTTCATAGGGTTTTCCATTAATTAACCACCATCCATTTTGGGGGAAACACCACTTTTTTTTGGAAATCTAAGGTTGCTTCTTCCAGTTTAGGCTTAGCAGTCGGGTCCATAGCTCCCAATGCTGATCGAGCTATGGCCATTGGTGGACCTGAACCTTGACCGGAAAAAAGGCGTTTTTGTGGCAAATATATGTGTTTACCACCATTTTTCCCATATATTTCAAAATGGTTGCTTATGGTGCTTAACCCATATGTTGGCGTGGTTGCAAATATATGGTTGATCAGAGTGCATGATATTTCCAATTTATGTTTTAATGTCATAACCATATGGATGTTTCCTTAAATGGTGGTACCCCAAAATGGATGGTTTACAATGGAAAACCCCTTTTAACATGGATGATTTGGGGGTACCATCATTTTAGGAAACACCCATATGGTGCTTACCCAAAAACCCATGGGAAAAATGATGTTTTTTTGTTTTTACCGTAAACAATATGGGTTATAAGTTATAGTTTCCCTGAAAACTCACATGTTCGTCCCTGAAAATGGATGGTTGGAAGACGATCCATTCTTTTTGGGAGTTTGCCTATGTTCAGTGGCTTTTGCTGTTAACATATCCCCTGAAAATTGCATTTTGTTGGGTAGTCCCCCTTTTCGGGAGAAATGTTCGTTTTAGGGGGTTTCATAGGATTGAAAACCATGTTGAAACACGAAATTGCTAGTAGAAAAACAAGTTGGAGATTGCTTAAAGAAACCATTCTTGGATTTGCGTGTGCGATTGTTAATCTTTAGGGGGTTAGAACTTGAACGCAAGTGTAAAAGAGGAAAAGGAATGGAAAGTATTTGAAACAGAAAGGATTGACATGAAATTTGTTGAGAAAAAAGTTGATTTCAACTACTGAGTTGATACGGGGTGATGTCATGGGTGTCCACTTCAAGACTTGCACCCAATTTGTAAATCTGCATGAAAAAGTCCTGATGATTGCTTCACTCCCATGAGTTTTTTTCCGAACCCCCTTCAAAACAAGGTTAGGACAGAAGGAGCAATGAAAGAAACAAAAACAAGAATTATTTTTCAGATGCAAAAGAAAATTCTAGAACCCTATTATGACACCCAGCCACCCCTAGTCACCCCCAAAAATTAAACCACAAAAACATGTCAGCTTGGATGTATATGATTCGACTGCATGTTTTCCAAAAAACCAAGGTGATGATTGTTCATATGCTCACAGGTCGGGCGTGGATGTTACCGGGCATGTCAAGAACATTGGATTTTGCAGAAGAATTCCAGACATTGGAAAGTTGGAACGTGAAAAAAAGCTGTTAAAAAAAACCACGGACATCCAATGAGGGTCTATATGGGTGTTTCCGAAAATAGTGGTACCCCCAAATCATCCATCTTAATAGGGTTTTCCATTATAAACCATCCATTTTGGGGTACCCCTAATGTTTGGAAACACCCATATTTTGATCGGGGAGGACTTTCACTGATGAAAGCTGCATCGAAGCTCCAAGTTGATGATGAGATCCAATGAGATCCACAATAGGTTGCTGGAGTCAATGTTTGGTGCGGTTAACAGATACACGGATAACACCGAAAAATGATCATATGTTGTGGGGGCACACCGAAAAAGATGAAAATGAAAATGATGATGATGATGATGATGATGATGATGATGATGATGATGATGATGATGATGATGATGATGATGATGATGATGATGATGATGATGATATGAAACTTCAAGAAGTTTCATTTCCCTTTCTGACAACAACTGCATGGGATCCATGTTTCAAACAAATTTTGGGCTCGTGATACCCTCCCTGAAACTGAGAGCGAGTTTTTCCCTGAAAGTCAAGGGTTGGAAGATGAAAGCGGCTCCCTTTTGGGGGCAAGCTCGGCCCATTTCAGGGGCAAACCTTCCTGTTAGTTGTAGGGAGGGTACTTAAAGGATCACCTTTTGGGGGCAAGCTCGGCCTATTTCAGGGGCAAACCTTCCTATTAGTTTTAGGGAGGGTACTTAAAGGATCATCCCAGCTAGTAAATGGCTCATGGTTACATGGTTCATAACTCCCCCTAAGGATCCGGGCATGCAGTTCCCGGACTCCCTTATAGGCCGTCCAAATGGCCTATAGACGGAGGTGATCCTAACCACTTTCCCATCTCCAAACGCCATCTGGCCCTGGCTTCGGCCTCACCAGGTGTGATCGATCCGGCAGGGCAAGTGGGACATAGCGCCGGCCAGGCGCGCATCACATCGCACCCCGGTAGCCACAGCCGTTCCTTTTGATAGGTACATCCCCGGAAAACCAATAGATAGCCCCCCTAAGGAGGAGGCAATTCCCCCCAAAAGGAAACTAGTCATCGTCTTCCAAGCATGAAATTTTCAGGGGCCTACATATGTTCAATTTCAGGGGTGTATGTTTTTGAGGGGGGTTGGGTGCCATGGCATGCCATGGCAAGTTTTCTCAGAGTCTGCCTTTAAAAGGTGTGGTTAGTAAATTTTTGAACTAGTATAGAAACCGATACTACATTGGAAATATTGCCAACGATTTACTTGTTTACCTTTTTTTTGTTTGTTGAACAAGAAATTGAGAGAAAAAACTGACGCAACTAACAAACCAAATCCATTCACAAAATGTGTGAGTGGAATCTCAAAAGTCACCAAATTGAGAAAGGATTTGCTCATCTTCCATCCACACCTCCATTGTTTGGGTTCAAAATATTTCAAAATGTCAATTCTGTCAGGGTATACTTGTGAGTACTTGAAGTGAGTTTGCTAACCGCTTTGCCACCCCGAGCTTTGGTCCCCCCGGTTTTTTTGGGACCCCATTTGGTTTCATCATCAAACTCTCCGCAGCTCATGGAGATGATGCACACGCTGTCTCCGATCCGTTGCTTGGTCCAAAAAAGGGATGAGACCTCGAGGCCAAACTGGATGGTTTTTTGCTGTTGGAGGTGTCTTTGTTTTGGATGGTTTTGGGCCTTTCATTGTGGGGTGATTGATTGATTACCGTTGATGGATATGAAATCTCAAAACAGAAGCACCTGGGATGTTTTAAAACGGGAAAATCGACCAACTTGCCAACCTCAACTGGTGAGTTTACCGGATTTCTGAACCACCAACAGTATTGAAAGATGTCATGTGTTTATTTTTGTTGAAGGGGTGAATCTTAAGATATGTTGGCCCGGATACCCTGATGGAAGTGAGTCGGGGCGCCTCTACTCTCACCACAAAATTGATGGATGGTTTTGATATTCCACTTTATACCACCTGGGAAGTAGATGGCGATCGCCACTCCCATTAGTCTTGGTTATCATAGCCCCTTACTAAGCCACCTTTTGGGAGTTGCGCCATCCATTTTCACTACCGAGTATCGATTTGGGGTGTCAAGAATTTTGAGCCACTGCCATGTTTTAGCTGTGCTGAACAACCCAACAGGGCCACCAACAGTCACACATGCCCCAACAGTTCTTTCTTATAGGTCTCGTTGCGTAATTTTCCCCCAGGCAAATTTTTCAAAAGGTACTCTCGGAGCTTTGGAGGCTTTCATTTTTTTCCAGAGGTCGAGTTTCGATGATGATTGGCTTCTATTTCTGAGAATCTATCCGTTATAGAATCCCTACCAGGTATTACCAGAGCCAGAATAATGTTATGAAACACCCCGAGCTATTTGAGAGTTGCATCCAGATCAGTGATTAGTCGTCCAAATGTTCCGACCATTTTGGAGTTCCAGTACTTTTGCTCTTATACTTGCATCTTACCAGCGCTGAAAACGCTTCTGGAAGCGAAAATCTCCAACCTCATCACTCATCCACTTCTCATTTGCGCTAGCACTTACTCGTATCTTGGGGGGATTTTCTGAAGAAAAAAACATCAAGGGCCTGGAGCGAAAATATGGAAATCCATCCTATAAGTGAGTTTATATATAACATATAAACTAGCTTTACTTATATCCCATCTCCCTCAAACAAACAAGTCGTGCGTAGATTTTTTTTCCCCAAGACATTTCGCTGGACGACGACTAACCCAGGCTATGCCATCGAAGCCTTATGTACTGCCGAACTTGGTGGCCTAGAAACTTGGAAAGTGAATCGATCGCCCCTGATTTGTTCAAGGCAACCTTCCCACCGGAACCAAAAAAACGTATATCCCAAGATCAAATCACGTTTTTTTTTGGGGGGGGGAGTTCGTTTTTTTTTTCGTGAGCGAAAGGCGTATCCAAAAATCAAGTTCATTCCGGGGGACCTTTTTTTTTTCCTCCTCAGAGAGTCAAGAACCCCCAAGATGTGGTGAAGTTAACGCTGGGTCCTGCGCACTGCAATTTCCTGCGCTTATTTGCTCAAACCACCGGGATGCCAACAAAGGAAAGTATGGCAAAAAACGACTGCTTAAGTAAACTTCAATTTCTCAAAAGAGCTTGTCCTCTAAAAATTCCCATCATGCTTTTTGCATATGTCACCAAGAATGGTAGCTAGACTTTTGGTCCAACTTCCTTCCGTTGAAAAATCCACTCCCCCCAACAAGGGCGATCGGTTGCCCCTGTTGAACATCCAAAACGCCATGGCACCCACTTGGTTGCAAGCTTTGTGTGGAGGCCCCATCGGTCCACAAGGTCAAGATGTTTCAATTTTCCCAAATTAAAAAGGGGTCCGTTTGACCACATTTTTAGGACTAACACAACACTATTTCAGTGTTTTTTTTCAAAGGATTTGTTTTGTTAAGTTTTGTTTTTGAAAATCCACCCTCCCCAAACCAAAAAAAAGAAAAAAATTGGAGACCACAATGTCAAACCCTCAATCCATATGTTTTGTTTGTCCCATCCATCCCTTAATCGATGAGAAATCATCGATTCGGATGGAGGAATTCCCCATGGGCGCGGCAGGTATTGGCACACTATGTTTCGCCTTGATGTTGGTACCACAAGTTGCACTCAATACGCGTCGACGTAGCACTGAAGGCGGGGTTTTCCGTGAAAAGGTGGGGCTGAGGATTCTTACAAGAGGTAGATTTCGGAAGCTGATGGGAGGGTGATGTTGTTTATTTTTCCAATAAGTTTTTGAAAAGTTACCTGGAAATTCTGGAAGCTCCCCACCCAAAAAAAGATAAAAAAAAGTAGCTCCAGAAACATGGGAGCTGATGTAGAAGTGATATTCAAAATGGAAAGCTCGTAAAGAAAGCAGAATGAAAACAGATTTATTATTGAATTTAAAAGGGGCAGCGGATGTTCAAGTGAACCAGATTCTATCCTTATCTTTCCCGAAAGATTTTCTAGTCGATTCCAGCCAAACATCTCGAACGTTGTTATATTCCCCATCCAACATGCAGTAAATGTGCCACTGCAAGTGTGCCACAGAAAGGATGGTAGACATAGAGATAAAGACATAATTTGGATCTAACCCCCTGCACCCAGTAACAGTGGAAAAAAGCATATATATATATATATGTGTATTTTAGATATACATAATCCTGGTGGTGACTGTTACTGGGTATGGGATGGGCCCAAAGATATAATGACCTGATAATTGCCCCGAAAACATACGGCTGGAGCCTGAAGTCATCAGCCCTTTGAAAAGGGGGAGATTCATATTCCAAAGCTTCATGACTTTGGATTCAAAATGTTAGTTTTTGGTGGTGCACCTTAAGGTCAAAATAGATCAGATACCAAAAGGTAGGTTAGTAAAGGGTCCCTATAAACCAATATGGAGGGACTGTGCAATCTATTTTTCAATTACTGTATGTGTGTCTTGTCCAATAGGCTTATCTTGGGGCCTTGTGGTTCCTTGGCACATCGCTGGCATCCTCTTTGTGGGCGTCACCGTTGCCCATAAGCTACTCGGATCAAGGGGAGATGGGAATATCAGACATCGATGGCATCTTGGGGTGGGGGGCAAGCACGGTAATCACCCAACCCAATTGGCATACTGTAGGTTTATTTTGCAGCTTGTCATTCCCCTGTTTTTTTTTTGGAAGCAAATCCGTGGGGAAAGGCCCCCCAGGACTTGAAGCATCATCCAGGAGGTGTATCTGTTTTTTTTCTCCCCTCCCAGCCAAACAAAAAAGAGAAAAAACAAGACCAAACTTGAGGAATCCGTCATGGTTTTCTGCGGTCAGTGTCTTGGAGATGAAGTTGGGGGAGCAACAGGAAAGACAGCTCGCTAGCAAAGTGAGCAGCGATAAGAAAACTGATGGAAAAATGCAATGACTGTTGGAGAGTCATCAAGTTCACCATGGCATCTTTGGATCTCACCATGGCATCTTTGGATCTCACCCCCTGAAATCTGGAAGCATGTCATCCACTTGAGCGCATCCAAAAGATCTAAGGTATGTTTATGCAGGTTTTTTGCTGTGGCATTTGTGTTCCTCGGCCCTTGTGTGTTTCATGAATGGCGCTAAGTAATTTGAAGGTTCCATTGAAAATAGAGAACTAAGAATCCAAGAGAAGGTTTTTGTGATTTTGGTTGAAAAGTGAGACCTGAACACAGATTTAGAAAAAAAAACACTTGACAAGCATTCTCCCTCCCCAACCGTTGATTTGAGGAAGTCCAAATGTATTTCTTCCATCGCGTGGAGAAGGGCTGCTATCGCCGATCGCTGATGACCGTTGCCTACACGGTCCTGACGGACCCTTGGCCCAACATTCATGGGTGACAAGGGGACTCACCATGAGTCAGAGTGCTTCCGCATTGAAGGGGTTTGCAGCTTGAACTCCCTAAGGGTTCCACGTGTGAAATCGTGGATCTGGAATAAACCATGCAGTTCCATTCGGCCTGGAGGTTTTTTAGGGTGGGGTGAAAAGTTGGCAAAGTCAGCGCATTGCCGAGGTGATATCTCTCTTAGCCTGTGCGGGATGCTACTTGCTCTTCACCACCACGAGCAACTTAGTCTTGAAGCACAGAAGCTTCGATAGTACCAGCCATGTGAAACAAATGCTGGATGTGATTGTGGATATGAAGAATAATAATCTATTCCCTGTATTTTGGTTGCTTCTGTCATTTTTGACTCATTTTGTCTCATTTTGATTTCACTGATTCCAGAACTTTATCACTAGCATATCATTTTGGATTGACACGGTCCATCGGTTTCGAAATGATATGATCTCAGTCTCAAATACTGGGTGCTACATGGCCAAGCCACCCCTGTCAACTCCACATCCAACAAATAGCTGACAAAAAACATGTCGCCCATCGAACCAGAGAACATGCATCAAAAACCCAAGAGGATTTGCCACTCTTCTGCCGTGTATCAAGTGTGTATTTAACGCTGGGTTTCCCATGGCTGGGAGGATTTTTGTTCATGGAAAAAAATCTTCTCCAACAGCTCCTCCAGAATTTTTATGGCCGTTTTCGGGAGGTTTTGTTTCTGAAAGCCTCAGTGTGAGGCGATGAAGTTGATTTCATCTTGGGTGAGTTGGTGTCGAGCATCCTCATTGGTGTCGGCTTCCTCCCAGAGTTACTTGGTGTGTGTTGGCACCAAGCTCCAACCCGAGTTGTTTCGAAGGGAGGAGAACAACTGTCAACTTCTCCAAAAATAAGACACATGTCGAATCACTTATGATCTGAATGGATGTAATGGAAAACTTAAAAAACACTTGAAATGAAACTTAAAAGTAGGTCAATGTTAACAAAACATGGAAACATCATGTTTCTTCTATGTTTCACCATGTAAGCGCCATGTTTCAGTGACTTTCTGCAACCCGAAACACCAAGAAGACACCTGCAGTTTTTCATAGGTTCTCCCTGTGTATTCTTTAGGCTGATAGTTTCGTTGGATATGATCCAAGCGCTTTTGAATGGCTTATGTCATTTCGGTAAGCATGGAAGGCTACTTCCACGTCCAGATTTTCAGTGTTACACTTGCCCTCTTCCATAATGCCTTTCAGCTGTTTTGTTTTGGACCTCACAAGTGAAAAGTTGTGAATCCTTTCAGTGTTTGGCCGCGTTGTCTACACCCTGGAAGATTAACATGGAACCTACAAATCACCAAATTTAGAAAGGAAAATGATCTTGAACCAAACCTCCATGATAATTATTTTCCAGCCGTTAACCTTCAAGGGGGTGTATATAATTCCACACCTTCCCAAATCAAGGTGTGTACAAATTCATTGCCAATCGTTTGGGGTTGGTTTTTCCAAAGATTTCCCGAGGTTTTACGAGTTCATCTCCTCGATGTCTATCGAAGGCTACTCTTTTGGCGTCACCTTCTTCGACGTCGTGGGCTCTGCGGGTAACGCTGCGGTGTACTTCATGCGGGAGGCAGTGGCTGGGGATGCAAGACATGTCAAAAGCTGGTGATTTTTTTCCGGATTTTGTGGGAAAAATGATATGCAAGAAGTGGTTAGATTTATAGTTCATTTTAGGTTTTCCGTGGTTTTTTTGGGGGGGGATTTCCTGGATGATGCCCAGTTGAAACACGGTTGATTAACATTGATTAACATTTCTTGTGTTCTACCCCTAAGGCGGAGGATATCATCAATCAACAGTCAAAACGAACCTCAAAGAAACAATTACTGGCAGTTTTTTTTTAAGTTTCATCTTCCCAATTCTTCATCATATGAAAACAGATTTGAAACAGATATTTTCTTCCCAATCAATCGAACAAAAAAAAGCTGTTCAACACCCAATCTACATAAACATTTTTGTTCTGCCAATGGATGTTTTTTTTTGAAAATAGATTTGTAGCCATTAAAATGGCTACAGCGAAATTCCCACCTAAGGACCCTTGGAGCCAACGGATCGGTGAGGCCCATGGGGGAAACTGACCTTTACCCTCCCTGGAAACGAAACGAAAACGGCTTCCGGGAGCCGGTTTCAACCATCTTCCAACCCATCCATTTTCAGGAGCAGCAAGCTGTTAGTCTTTTAGGGATCGGATATTTGAAATAGATGCGTTTTTTTTCCCCTCAAAAGTTTGACATGAAATTTGTTTTTTTTGCATTTGAAAAATTGGGTCTAAATTGCATTGATTGCCCGCAAGTAGATAAGCTAGATGTTGAGGCAGAACTTGATATCAAACCCGATCAACCTGAATACTACCGAAACAGGATGGCATGACAGTGATGGACATACTCCAGCTCCCCTTAAACTGCCAAGAAATTAGTCACTGCGAAATTGAAGTCCATCAATTCTTCATTTGGCGTTTTGATTGTACCAAAAATCACCCATCAAACAAGACAAACATTCATATACTAAATAAATTTCAAATTTTCACACCTCTCAAGCCCCTTATCAAGCCTGCCTGTTCGCAACAAACTAATATGCCGCATGCTATCGCTAGGCGGCACCGTTCTTAACCATCATCGCCATGCACGTGGTGCTGGTCGCTTTAGCTGCCTGGGTCGTGTGCAATGCAGACGGAGCCCACCCACATAAGAGCCAGAGCGACAGCGAAGTCTCTACAGAGCCCGAGTCTGTGTCGAATTCCTCAACTGACACTACACTTGACGTGTGATCCCTTACCACATGATCACAGTGTGGATCATGTGGTAAAGGGGGGATCTAAAATTTCGGAGTCAATGATGAGACTGGATGGTGTTGATCCTTTTTTTCGTTGGGAGGGAGGGATGGTGTTGCTGTTTTGAGGGATGAGTGAGATATCCTCTTGACATCGAAGTGGCGTTTGTTGTTGGATGGCCCTCAATGTCTCACAAGAAGAGCCCTTCTTTGCAATTTCGCTTGCAGCCAGCGGTGCCTAGCAAAGTGCTATTTTCTGCTCGGTGTTGCAAAAAATGGCCCCACTATCCGCTGGACAAGCCAATTCAAAAACTACAGGCTTCAAGGGAAACCTGTAGAAGGGATGTCCTTCCCCATTGAAATTCTGTTGGTTCAGTGAATGCAACGTTTTCTTTTGTGGCCGAGATCCCGAAATCCGAGCACGGCTCAGTTTGTGTGAAAAGACTGTTCTTCGACATCCCGAACTTGCAAAAGCCTGAAGTGGATTTGGTTGATCCGATCTTCACCCACCTATATAAACATACATAAACACAGATTCAGAGACCTCCTAGTGTGTTTTGTTTGAAACCTTTGTGTGTGGTCATTCTTATTGACTTATGATTTTCTGTTTGGTCTATTAGGGAAAAAGGGAACAAAAAACATATGTTGACATATTATATTCATGTCATGATGTCATGTTGCGAAGTGGGGTTCACCCCACTCCCCTCTCCCAAGAACACAGGCACTTCAAAAACATGTTTATGCAGTAATAGCTTCAAGAAACGAAGATTTGCTTGGAACATCAAGTGGTGTCCCAAGTCCCATGATCAACAAAAATCAACCTTCACAACACTTCGCCCCTAAAGCTGGCGACTCAACACGGGGCCCAAGTGTCTGGAAGCTTGCTGCTGAAGCAACAACCAGGCATAATGCGGCCACCCGGCCACAAGGGCCCAAAGCGCTGTTTTTTTGGTCGCCGGAAAAAGGTGTGATGAAAACTAGTGAGCTGGGAACAGTTGATGCTAAGTCTACTTCTCTTGACAGGGAAAGGAGTTTTTTAAATTAAGCGCTTGGCTGGTGTGTTTGTTTTTTTGAGATAGAAAGATTTTATCTCATTTTATCTCCTAAATCAACTGAGAGAGAAGAAAAAACATCAGTTTCAGAAATTCTTTGATTGAAAAAAATGTGATCTTCCAACCATTCAACAATCAATGTTGACAAAAGAATGTTAGATTGTTTTCTACACCTCTTGTTTTTTAACCTTCATTTTCTATGGGTTTCACTGGAGTTAGTGTTGATTTCACCCTACCCTCCAGTAAACTAACAATGGCAGGCTGGAAAATAAAGACCCTTTGAATCGAAGATGTATATATTTCCCTATCAAAAAAACAAACGGAGAAATACAGTATTCCATATGCCAGCTTCCTGTTACTTTAACTGGGGAAGGGGGTAACTTAACAGGGAGGTCCCCATATTTTTTCCTCCATGTTATATAACCATCGTCACAGGGGCGGGTGGGACGTCACCTCCACGCCTTCGAGCCTCCACCAAACCCCGAGGACTTGGCCCGCAGCGCTGCGGATGCGCCGCGCATGGGCGGTTTAGCCTTGGTGAAGTCGGGGGATGAAGTGCTGAGGCAAGGACCGCACCACCAACGGGGGGGAAGGGGGAAGGAGGAGGTAGGGAGAACGCGGAGGGTGAAATGGTGGGAAACTCAAAACCTTTTTTTTTTTGGGGGGGGGGGGGTGGGAAATGGATGGAAATGGATGAAACTTGATGCTAAAAATCTATGGTCAAAGTCAAAGTTGATGGATTTGTTTTTTGGGGGAGAGGGAGAAAAGCAACAATACACATATGTATGTATGGTTTTTTTTTGGACTTGTTTGAGTAGGGGTCATTAAACTACCCACTTTTTTGGAGGGGGGGATGAAACACTGCAAATCTGTGATAAATTTTTCCCTTAGAAAACAGTCCATGCCAGATGATTCAATTCGTGACCTGTTGATCGAGTTGCAGGTCACCTTTCCAGCTCCTTTGAAAAGGTCACATTTTCACCACCCCGAAAAGGTCACGATCGCAGAATTGGTGGGAAATGTATGGTAATTTGGAGGGGATTTGCCCCAAAAATTGTGCATGGTTTTTAGGCTGGGAAGTCATAGAATGTTTTCTGGGCAACATGAAAATGAAAACTCGGATCGAAAAGGGGATAACATGATTTTGAGAAGGGGAAAAAAAGAGAGAGATTTTTTAAGGGGGTGATTTTCCAGGAGTATAATTTTGATTGTGATTTTGCACCAAAAAAAAGTAAATCATTTCATATCAAAGTGTTGTTGTTCAAGGTAATTTCCTCGATAATAAGGGTTCGCCATAAGTTGGGCATTTTCAAAATCTATTCCAACGATTCTTCATTGGAAGAAAAAGGTATGATGTGTGAAGCATGTGGAACCCAATAGAATCCCCAAAATTTTCCGCAGCAATCTGCCTGGAGAGAGACTGACCGAATCTCCCTGGTCAGGCGTCTTGGAGTAACCAATAACTTTGAAACTTCCGCCGAATGGCTTTTAAGGCGGCGGCTGGGGGTTCATGGTAGCATAGTTTGGCCATGAGTGGTGACACATGAATCAAGTCCTTGCCGGAATTCCATTCACACGGCCGTAAACTAACATAGCTGGCTGGAAAAATCAACCCATAATTTTGGATGCTATTTGACACCCGGACAAGATTTTCAAATTTTGTCCCCTGGCGACATGTTCCAAAAAACTGGAGGGCACATACGGTGTCGGGATGTTTTTTCTTTTAACAAAAGGTGGATCCAAAGGTGCCCCGAGATTCCGAAAATTTTGGCATTCTTGGTCTAGGTGGTGGCAACTCAAATATGTTTCTAATTTTCACCCCTATTTATTTGGGGAAGATGATCCAAAATTGACGTTCGCATATTTTTCAAAGGGGTTGAAAGTTGGTTCAACCACCAACTAGTTGGGGTATGTTTTTATCAGTTCAAAATCAAGTCGTGACTTAAAAATCGACCTCGGAGTTTCGCTTTTCGGGAGCTTTTGCTTTGGTTTTCACCTATTTCTCCAAGCCAAGCGAGTTGGATCCACATGTCAAAAAGGTAGTAAAAATCAATGAAAACATTCGCATAGAAACAAATTGATACATATATATATATATATACTCAGATTTCTATACATATAGATTTTTTACATATATGATCATATAATTATCGTGAGTATAATGAATATATATATATATATATACAATGCACATTTAGTAATTACATATCCCAAATCAAATGTGACAGACTTCAAAAAAAACCGAGAAACTCTGCTCATGCTCGAAGGCTCTCAGCCTTACACCTGGTGATTGCAGCAATTGCCTTGGCCACACAACCACAGGCAGACGTTTTTTACGCGCGTGATCCGCCTTTGAAAGATGACTAGCCAACCTAAACGCCCACCCTAAAATACCCCAATTGTTTTCATACGCCCCTAATAAAGGCCTTATTTTTTGGGGGGGATACCTTGGGGGGGGCAGGTTGACGAGCCATTATTGAAAGGAGATGTCGAAAAGTAAGGTTCTAAAAGGGCACCCTGGTCCGGGGGGGAAGGAGTTTTGATGGGGATTTTGTGAGCAATTCTTGACCAGGTGGCACAAGTCCCTGACGTGCATGACTGAAATGCACCAGATGAAGCAAGTGTTGAAATAGATTCGAGGGAGATGTTTTATGGGTACCATGTTTGCCTCCAAAAAAGGCAACTGTGCTTGTTTTAATCGCCCAGCTCTTGGATATTGAGTTTCATGGTTAGCACCAACAGCAACAGAATTTTGAAGTGATATTTTGAGATGACCAGGTGTTTTTCTTCCTTCGACTTCTGCTAACTAGTGTCCAAGAGCGTGAGTTGGCTTGCGCAGCCCGGTTTTCTGCCGGCACCACACCCACCGGCACTTTTCATCAGATTTTGTGACCCCAAAGTGGGCGGCAACAGCGCGATGTGAGGAAAATGATGCACCCCTGAAAATGAACGGCTGGAACCGAAAAATCACACAATTGAAACACTTGAAAAGGAAAATCATCATCCATCCACCTCAAAATTTTGGGGTTCATGCTAATTTTCCAGGGTGTATTCTCCAAAAAAATCCAAGGTTCTAGAATTGGATGATCGAGAAATCGGGTTTTTTAAGCCGTGCGGGAGTTGCTAAATGTCCGCTGCTGATTCCATGTAGTAGGTGGAACATTCAAGCCTGAACAAGAGGTGCTGCTTTTTGACCTATTCTGGGTGGTGGTTTCAAATATGTTTTATTTTCACCCCTACCTGCGGAAATGAGCCAAGTTGACTAATATGTTCAAATGGGTCTGAAACTACCAACTAGTATTGCATTTATATAATTCCGTTGAATGTAAGTATTTTTTCCCAATTTTCATGTGAGATGGCCGCCCATGTCCACGAAAAACGTGAGATGAGAAAGTGACGAATCTCCGCAGAACCCAACCCTGGTTCCGCTTTCTTCACCATTGCAGCTGTGAATGGAAAGATGTTAGGAGCCATTAAACTACGTGAATTATCAAGTGCCACCCGATTGGAAGAGTCCCAAAACAAGGAGATTCTTTTCTTTCAAGATCATGACGCTTGGTTTAACACGATCAAATTTGCTGAGACGGAGAGGTATGAGATTGGATATGCACATACATTGCAGATTTAAATCTACAATATATGATACACACGCATATATATACATAGTTATATATATATATATTTATAAGTTTTATCCCCTTTCCTTTTATGGAATATTGCCACTTACTTCCTCCCCATCACTGTGAATGCCAAGGCTGTAATGATGGAAGTCGCCTCCAAATTGCCCATCGAACGTGCAGAACGCATCGCCAAGGTGTGAAATCAGAACTTTGTCAAGCCAAATGAGGGCCCAAATTCTTTGAGAAATGATGACCAATTCGCCGAATATCTTTTCTTTCCGTGCGATATTCCGCTTATGCAACCTTTCCAAGGGTTGCAGATTTGTCCCCGAAAAACCATGTCGAAAACGATGCAAAGCCACAGATGGGGGTCCTAGGGATCTAAATATTGGTTTCCAGGGTTTGGCTTTGATTCAGGGCCAAAGCTTTCCTATCGTTGTCTTTCCTTCCTTGCTTCCCATGCTCCTACCACCGGTGCCGACAGGTCTTTGAGCGTGTGGATGAAAACCATGATGGTGGTATCTCCCTTGAGGTGCAGCCTAAAGAAAGGTGGATAGTATAAGAACACTCCAGTAAAACGAACCATAGCAATGGAAAAAGAACATTGACCATTTTCAAAAAATGTCTTTCCTATCTTGGAGGAAATCAAGCGAAAGTGTGTTTTTTTTAGATTGCCATAGTAGCTGGCCTAGAGAGTATGGTGAAGGTATGATTTTCCGTGAAGTTGTTGTGAGTTGTTGGTATGATAGGAGCTTCAACGTCTTTTCTCCAGCATGGGTCTGAAGGTCGGACTCGGACCCATGGGGGAAATTTTTGGAGGAAAAAATGCTGCTGCTTTTTTTTGGGGGGGATGGGTTTGGGGAGGTTTTTTGTGATTCCTTTCAGTGGTGGGGAATATGTTTACCTATATATATATATATATATTACATGTTTGTATTTATATTTAGATTTGCTGCATATTTCTCATTCTGTTTTTATTGATATTTGTATTTTTATTTGTATTCATATTTATATTTGTAGGTATGGTCATATTTACATTCTTATTTGTATTTGAACCTATTTTTACATTTACATGTATGTAAATATATTTACATATTTATTCATATACCAGTAAATGTCAACTTCAAAACAAAAAGGCAAGTAATAGATGGTGAAGCGTGGTAAGTTCTGTGGACCTGAGATTAAGTGCCGAAAGGTCATACTGTATTGCAATTGACCTTTCATAACTTGGGTCGGTAAATTCCACCATTTGGGGGGACCAAAAAATGCAAATGAGCCACAAAAAAAAACCGGCCCTGCTTTCCATGCAATACTGGTTGCATAAAAACGGGATCCTTAGAATGGTTTATTATAATCCCCTAAACAACCAGGGCTTTTTTCATTGCTCAATGCAAATGTAAATTTGGTCATTTTGAGAATAAGTATATACATAATGATATATACTCTCCCTGAAACGAACGGCAAGTTGATCCCTGAAAATCAATGCTTGGAAGATGAAACGGCCTTTTGGGCTAGACAATATTTTCAAGGGTTACGTTAGTTTATACAGCACAGCTGGTTTTTTTGGGAGGTGTTTGGTTCAAAACACCCTGGAAAATTAACATGTTGAACCCCAAAAATGGAGGTGAATGGATGATGATTTTCCTTTTCACTTGTGTGATTTTTAGGTTCCAGCCGTTCATTGTCAGGGGTGTACTATACCAAAAGAAAATGAAAAGAAGAAAAAATCACCAATACACCCCGGAAGTTTAACATAGCCCCTGAAAAGTGATCCTTGGAACACGAATTTCCTTGTTGGGAAGGTAACTTTTCAGGGGCGAGCTGTTAAACGTCCATGGGGTAATCTCCTGGACGTGGATGTTATGTCAGATTTTGGATAATCGCCAAGTGGAACTTTCAAGCTTTAAGATGTCATCCTGGCCCAACGTTGCGAAAGGATAAAGCTCTACAAGCCAAGACCTTCGAAATGTTTCTCGGCCCATCATTTGATTTGAAAATTGGTGCTTGGGAGACGATGCTTTCCATTTTGGGCAAAAGGCCAAGCCCATTTTCAGGGGTTTTAACTGTTCGTTTACTTTCCCAAAGTTTAATATGGAACCTGAAAATGCTACCCTAGAAAAGGAGATTCCTTTTGGAAACGATCATTTTAAGATTCCATGTTGAACTTGCGGAGTGTAATCCTTTCCATTTTTTTGGGAGGACAAAGTTTGGGAGTGGAGACACCCCAAACTTTGGAACCCTTAAAATCTGAATTTAGATGTTTTTTAGGTCCAAAATTCAGGGGTGGTTTTTCCGATGTTCTATTGAGTGATTGGATTCTACCTTGTTTTTTGGGCCACAGCTATCCAAACCCAAGTATCAACAACAGACGACAAGGATGAACGGCAAGAAGCAAGTACCAGTATCAGTATTACATCCCTGTACCAGTATCCAAAGACCATCATTAGCATTAGAAATAACATGAAATAACCAGGTTGGACATCAATGGTGATGGAGTTCTCAGCTTCAGTGAGTTTGCAGCTGGAGTCCTGTTGGGGTGCTCAAGTGAGGAAGGAAAGTGACCTTTGTATGATCAGTTGGTAGACATACTGTTGATGGAAGAAATGCTGCACCACCTGGGATGTATAAAAACCTGTAAATAGTGGGATAAACTACGAACCTCAACTGGTGCAGGATTATTTCCATCAACAGTAGTGGCCAAGTATGTTATCCGGTTCATGAATATCGACCAACAAACATATGGTAACAGTAACAGATGATTCTTCTTTTAAAGATTACACCCCCGAAAACTAACGTAACGTTGGAAAAACAACCATTTGAAGATGTATCTCCTATTAAAAATGGTGATTTTCCATTGTCATTTTAGTTTTCGGGGGTGTACGTTGACTATGTAAGGTGGACAATCTGCACTTAAGTAAATCTGGTAAATCCTGGTTGATAAGATATTACCTCCCAGGAAACTAAGATATCCCACCTTCGGAAAAGGAATATCGGGATATGTTTTCCATCCCACGAGGGTGCAACTCAGCCAGAAATAGATTTTTCATGTGGTTTCTAAGCCAAACCTTTTTGGGTGAAACAGACTGATCTACACGCCAAGCTGCAGTAATGTCAACATCTTCATGATGTGCTCATGGTAGTTTTGCAAACATGTTGGATTTGATCCTAGATGTCTCAGGGGGAAATGATGTGTTCTTCTTTGCTTTCGTATGCTCCCTACAACTTTAAGAGTTCGCCCCTGAAAAATGATAGTTGGAAGATGACTGTCCTTTTGGGATGGTGACTTTTCAGGGGCGAGCTGTTAAACTTCCGCGGTGTGTATGTTTCTTGTGCTTGGATTTCCTCCCCCACATCCGCTGATTGAGGACGGTCTTTACCGACCTGTTGGAGGATCCGTCGTGGGTGTTGGGATTCGCTAGCGTCTTTGTTTTGGATGGATTACATCTCATGCCCTTCCTGAAACTAACAGCAAGTTATATATACAGCACTGCTTTTTTTTTGGTGGGTATCCCTCCCAAAACACCCTGGAAATTTTACATTTTGAACCTCCCCAAAAACAGAGGTGGATGGTTCTCAGATGATTTTCCGGATTTCAATTGGCGTGAATCTTTTTATTTGGTGAACCAGCGGGGATCATTTTCAGGGCTTTTAACAAGGAGACTCTTGGGGACTCTTGGACGTCCAGACGTTTCGGGACGGCAGGAACGATTCCTAGAACTCTTCCGACGACATGATTTGGATTCGGATGGTCAGATGGGCGCACCCAGCGGGTCCGAAAAGGAAGGATGACAGAGAAACGTCATGTCATGGTCATGTCTTGGGAGTCGGATTTTGGTTAAGCTTTGTTTGAGGCTTTGCCGGAGTCATGCCTCCCCCAAAAAATGGGGAGGGATCTTCTCCTGCTGCGATGGGATCTTTCCAACCTTGGCACCTACGATGAAAAAAAAACCGATCCAAAAGCCCTAAGGTTAAGTCGAAGCGAGTTGGAAATTTTCTTGGAAAAGGTGCAGAACTGGGGAAACCAAGCATAGCAATTCGAAACGGCCATGGAAACCAGTTCGACACAACAAAGTGGGTGGGCTACCAGTTGTAGGGTTTGACCCCTCCACTTACAGGGTTCAGATACCTCGATTACCCATTGATAAGGCCGTTTGTCGGGGTTATAACTCTATTTATAACTAATAGGGGCCCACTTTGATTGATTGGTTTCACTTTTAAGAGTGGCCTGTGACAGTAGTTGTCTCTTCAGTTTCGAAGTTTTTCCATCGTTCCGATGACAATCAAAACTCGACGATAACAAATATGGGGAGGTACTGTTGATGGAGGAAATCCTGCAGCACCTGGGATGTCAAAAACTTGTAAATAATGGGATAAACTGCCAACCTCAACTGGTTAGCCGGATTTCTTCCATCAACGGTATCATGTATGCATGCTTGATCATCGTTGGATTTGTGTGTCAGGAGATCGGCTTGATTTTCAACTTGAATTTCCACTTCCTACGAAACGAGTTTATTAGACTCGCTTCATCTACCACTTTCGACAGCCCTGTAGCCGTGTTTGCCGTACCAACCTCCGAAACGTCACAAATGCCACCTGTCAACAGGTCTTACCTTTGGCCAATCGTTCGGTACAGCAAAGTTCTGCCGGGAAGCACAAAGTTTTTTCCGGGGTAAGCCACGGGAGAGTGCGGACTGTTTGTTCTTACCTCTCGATCTCTGAAAGAAAATGTGTGTAGATATCAAACATTGGTTTTCACAATGTCTGTAGAATTCTGTAGCTGCATTTCCCGCAGCTTGCCCCCTTTCTCTTCTTTCCTCCTATCTTTCGAAGTCCTTATGTGGTGAACATATTTTGAGGTGTCGCCAAGGTCACTGGAACACCTGAAGTGCCAGAAGTAAGCGGGTAAACTGATGATTTCTGGGTGTCGTCACTTCCATGTCATTACTAAAGTCATAAAGAAACATGGTATGATAGACTACCAGTTTCTTTTAACCCATAATATTATCATATGTGTTCGTTTATACACT
This sequence comes from Breviolum minutum Mf 1.05b.01, assembly GCA_000507305.1. Classification (NCBI taxonomy): domain Eukaryota; class Dinophyceae; order Suessiales; family Symbiodiniaceae; genus Breviolum; species Breviolum minutum. The sequence continues at coordinate 14,803 of DF240905.1, read as the reverse complement.
CAAAGATCAATAGGTTTACCCTCCCTAAAACTAACAACAGTTCGCCCTTGAAAATTAGGCCCATCGCCCAAAAAAGAAATACAGCATATTTTCCAACCATCCATTTTTTCCAGGTGTTTTTACTAGTTTCAGGGTGGCTAATCCACCGACCCTCCCAAGGATCCCATCGATCTTTTCGAGCACGACCTTGTCACCTTTGAGGACTTGACACAAACGGCGACTGGTTTTTGAACCCGGTGGCCTGAAGAAATGCATGGAAGTTTAAACGGACAATAGCCCAGCCCTGAAAATTTGCTTTCGGAAAGGGATGGTCATTCCAAGTCTTCATGTTTTTTTCAGGGGGCTAGTATTATATGTTAAACTTTCAGGGGGTGCTGTAAGAATCTGATGGTGTTTTGTTTTTCCCGGAAGAATGTATCTTTGTTCACACAGCTTGGCCCTTTTTTCTTTTGCAGGTTTCACCAGGGGAAAAAAAAAATACACTGAAAAGGGATTTATTTTGAAGGAGTTGACCAAAAAAACAATCCCGGCAATGTTATCATCCCAACATTGCACCTCCATGTCCAGGAACTGAAAGAGAAGCTTTTGCCAAAATCGCGACGACTCAAGAAGTGATCCCGCATCACGGTTGAATTTTGGGGGTGGCATTTCTCAGGGTTTGGGGATGAAAAAATGATGAGAAAATCCATGAAAGATCCCCACTCCCCCCCGAAAACCCACATGGATGGTTCCGAAAATAGTGGTACCCCCAAATCATCCATTTCAATAGGGTTTTCCATTATAAACCATCCATTTTGGGGTACCCCTATTTTTGGAAACACCCACATAGCTTCCAAAAAAGAAGCTGGCTTGGGAAGTTACCTTCCTTTTGAGGGGAAGCTCTCTTAACTTTGGGCATGGCAAGACTGGAGAAATTGCCTTGACCGTCATGGAACTTCAAGGCATGAACCATTTTGCAAAGAATAAACCAGATTTTCCCAGGTGGAAAAAAATGGGAACCTTTCCGCGGTGTTTTTCAGTGACCAAGTCTTGCACCGAATCGCTGAGGTTGATATCCGATATGGTTGAATCGCGTCAGACTCCTCGCACGAAAACAGGAAAAAAAGTGTGGCTGCAAACGGAGAACACAAGCTCAGAAGTGTACAAGGTAGAGTTTGGCAGAGAACTTTTTGGTCAAAATTTCCATCCAGAAATCTGAACAGTTGCACTTCTTTGGGGGGAAATTGTCGAAAATGTGTCTTGAGACATTCACATTTGATTTTGGTAGGTCTGAGTGGTCCAAAAGTTGAATGATGTATAGAAAATTCGTGAGACCGACCCCAGATCGCAGCGAATCAGGGCTCAAGAAATTTCTGTCACAAGTTTTCCCGCCGGCATCACCGCCGTGAATCTCAGCATAGCAGGCGAAGTGTTCGCCATTTTCTGCCGGAAAATCATGGCAGTTAAGCTGGAAGGTTTGTTTGTGCCATGATTTTTCCTATATTTTTCCGGGAAACGTGTGTAACAGGTTTTTTTTTGCAGGAGATGCGTGCTTTTTCAAACAGCAGTAGCAGTGAAACCTTGGGCGTTTATTGGTTGTTGAAGATCCTCCAGGTATACGAGAACCAACAATATTGGCTTGTCCATTGGCAGGCATGGGCGATCAACACCAAGTCCATGTGTGGGAGAACACCTACATTATGCAGCCCAAGGCCCACCACTCTGTGGAGGGAAAATTGATGTGCCAGATTTAAGGTTTAAAAGCTCGAAATTTGTAGGGAAGGATAGAGTTTTTTCAATGGTTGGTGTGTGTGTGTGTGGGTCTCTGTTTAAGCCTCATTTTTGAAACTGACTGTGTAGATCTGGCAACAAATTTGTTTGCCACATCCCAGTGTGGCAGGATAATGAGAAGATGCTGCCATCGAAAGTGACTGCAGTGATCAAGAACGTCATGGAGAGCTACTTGCAGGAGCTGTTTTCAAAATTATGCAGGGTCAAGGTCCTGCCATTTTAAGGGCCGGGCCTTTGTTAAAATATATATATATAATCCTTATAGCACAGATTCTACAGGGCTAAATGGTTTCGAACCTTAAAGATCCGAAGATCTCCGAATCATTCCAGCAGATTGGTTTCACCGCCTTGCAGGACAAAGAGTATGCAGCAGAAGATGCTAAAGCTTGGACGTTGGACTTGAGCAATGAAATCAAGGCATCAGCAGCGTTTTGAACATAGATGAGGGGTAAGCACAAAGACGTATGCTCAAACATTCTGGAAGGGAAATTGCTATCTCTTCATTTTTGTTTCATCCTCAAACTCACTGACTAACATGAAAGGACTGAAGATGAAATCTTGCCGATACAGTTGTAAAGCATGCAATGCTTCATCAACTTCATTCCTTCATTGTCTTGTTTCGGTTGCAATGTGGTTGCTGGAAAAACAGCCCCTGATTCATGAAGTTGTGTTTTTTCAAAAGCTGGAGATGTTATTCTCCGAAATAGTTGGATGATCTATATGGGGGTTTCCTAAAATGGGGGTACCCAACAACCATGGGGTTTTCCTACTACAAATGATCATTTTGGGGTGTTTTGGGGGTACCCCTATTTTTGGAAACACCCATATCCCAACCGGAAACAGATCTTTGACACAGATTCCATCAAAGTAATTTTCGCCTCGTGAGGCCTCTGTCAAGCAGGATTTGAACATCCCACGATATAAGATCATTGTGCAGGCCGAACAGAATGCATGTTGGGAATGTCGGGAAAGCTAACTTAGATCCTACATGATCTAAGTTGTCAAACGTTTCAACAAAAACTTTCTTCAAATTGATGGCAGGGTCTTCAAATCAATGTGAGGCAAATACAGATAAGTCCTAAATGTTTCAAAATCAGGTTTTGGAGGTTGCAGTGTTGTCCAATAAAGTGGGGCCTTTGCCTCATCGCGTCACCTGGATATGCCCAGGTGATTATTGGTGAACAGGCATCGCAGGCGTCGGTCGGAAAGTGAATGAAAAACCTCATGAAGGCTGCTAGGTCATGAAATTTCTGGAAGGGTATGTAAAAACAAGATATCAAAAAAGAACAAAAGGAAGTTTCTCATCCTCTTTGTTGATCAGGGCTATGGAATTTTTCAGAAAAGTATCGGATCTTGAAACTGTTTGACATTGGTTTACTCAGATATATCTTTCAAAGTGGCACTTGTAGCAATCTTAGTTTGATAGCCAGAAACCTGTCAATGGAAAAAAACAATGACACGTGCATGTGCACAAAATTTGGCGGTGGATAATATAGAGTCACAAAAGACATGTATATTATACTAGGTGGTGGTTTCAAATATTTTTTATGTTCACCCCTATTTTGGGAAATGATCCAATTTGACTAATATTTTTCAAATGGGTTGAAACCACCAACCAGTATATAATCGTATGGGCTGAAAGGCAAAAACCAAATAAATCCTGTCTTCCAATCAAACCAATCCCTCAGATTTTATGAAAGCGTGAAGCTTCGAGTCTCAAAATGCGAGAAATGTAACTGGCTGCGGTAGTTTAAAACTGAATCTTTATTTTCAACATTCAGGGCTATTTCCTCAATTGTTCGGAAATGATGTCCTGCATGAAAAGTTGTTTTTTCTGTTCATTTTGGATGAATTACGTTAATTTAAGTCAAACAATTGGGTGACAATTTCATTTGCTAAAACTAGTAGAGGATATTCTGTTGTGGTACTTGTTTTCTGGTGAATTCGGGATGTTTAAATGGGAACTACTTTTGGTGAGCTGTTTTCGCAGGCATCCTTATCAGGGATTTTGTTTCTGCAGAATGATGTGCAGGGAATTAGACTAGACAGTGACGAATTTTGAGGAAATACGATAGTTTATATAGGGGGAAATATTTCAGGGTGAATGGTTTCTCATCCTGCCTGGGAATGATTTCAAAGAAAATTAGTTCAGGGAATGATTTTTTGAAGGAATTGAATATATTTTCCGGCGATGTTTCTTAGGGGTTTTTACAATTCTCAGGTGAGTTTTTTAAAGAGGAGTTGTATGGAGGGTGTTCCTTAAAGATTGCTAATCGACCATAATTTTCGCAACAAAAAGACTTACTGCGGTAAGTCAACCCAAATGATTTTCCAATTACTCTGGTCCAAAACAATGCCCCTTGGGCCCCTAAAATGATTTCTCCAAAATCAAGTGTGCCGCTCCAAGGTTGTCATCTAAACTATTTCCCAGTTTTTTTTCAGTCAAAAGTTCATTGCTGTTTTACATTGGTGGTGGAACCAGTCGTGTCCTGTTCTAGCAGAACAGCCTACCCAATGTACTTCTAGGACCTGAACGCATCAACATAACCATTGATTGAAATTTTCCGAGAATTCTCTGGTGAAAGAGCCTCACACCAGAAAGTTACCGGTTTTTTAGGATAGGCAGGGATCATTAAATCACCCATTTTCGGGGGATCAAAAAATGCAAATCTATGGTACTTCTGAGGGGGTTCCCCCTAAATAGCGCATCGGTTGGGTTGGTCAAATAATGGCCCCTGTTGGGTCACAATCACATCGAATCCTCGGGCCCCAGGGCATTCGCGTGGCTTCCAAATGCCTATGGGATGTGCATCTGGCAACAGTTGGGTGGTTTAGTCCACCGAAGACCTGCATTAATTTGATTGTGAGTTGGATCTAACCCACACCCAGGAACAGTCACAAATGAAGGTTTATAGGGATTCCGTACTAAAAATATAATAACGTCGTTGGTGACTGTTAATGGGTGGGGGCTACATCCAAATTTTCAGAAGGTGATGTTTCTCAGGGTGTGCATCATTCAAATGATTGGCGATGTTCTATTTGTGGCATAACTGAGGTATCAGCCACACTTTGGGAAAACTCACTGTGGACTTGAAACACCGAACTCTTGCAGTCATGTTGATTTTGCAGAATATACTGGTTGCACCGGTTCTTTAGCATGTATGGTATCAGCACATGCCACCATGACAATCAATCAATTCAGCACATGGAGTTATGACTGTGTTCACGTTGCCAGGTGAATTCTGACAATTGGGCCTCTCACACCTTCCAGAACCAGTCGCTCTTTGCCGTAGGCAAAGCTGTACTGAGAGTGAATGACGGTGTAAGTTGAGGAGGAGTGATGATGGATGAGTGATTTTGTTGATCTTCTTGATCCACTCCCCAGCCCTTTTTTTCGAGCACGCAGGCATGGTCTTCGGCTGCTACTACGAGTGAAGCTGCAGGTAGGGTCCAAAATTGCCAGTTTTGAGGTCAAGACCCGAGGCAACATCGAAAGTTTACTCTTCTGAGTGTAGGATCCAAGATCGTGGAAAAAAAACGCAAATTGACAAGCTTAGGCGACATGTTTGGCTTGGTTCTTGACACATGTTGAGGGAAGTCTTCAATAATCAATCAAGTCATATTGAGGGGCTGGGAACGATGCTTTTTGGGAGGAAACGAGAAGCAAGAAGACTTTTGGTATGGCGGATAAAATGCGGTGTCAGTTTATGCCAAAATTGCCATTTCAGTAGACACGCTTTTTGCTTTTTTTGGATACAACACTTTTTTTTGGATACACCCCGAAGAGTAACGAATCGAACCTGAAAATGATGCTTGGGAAGTTGGGATTCATGATTTTCCTTTTCCGAGGGGTGTATTCTCAGGTTCCATGTTAAGCTTCCGGGGTGTAATGTCGATGGGTTCCCTGTGCGCCGTTGGCGAGGCCAAAAACTCTCGGGCTCCGCCTGAAGTCTTCAAAGGTTTCACACCGGAAGTGCACAGCCAGGAATTTGCTGGAATTTGTGGGATGTTTTTTCAAAAGATGAAAACCATCAATAGATACAGTATGAGATAGAGATACTAACAGGTTCCGCCAGTCAGGTTTGAGATTTCAAAATCAATCAAAAAGAGACAGACGTAAGATCAAGTTTCAAAGGAGTTAGCTTCAGTGGCTGGGACGCAGCCGGATTTACCAGCCGGGCTGGTTACAGATACATATTTCCTGTGCCAAATGTGTCATGAGACTGTCTTGAATTCAGCATGGTGCTTGACAGCAGAGCCCCAAAAAAAAGCTGGCAGATGGGGTGATGGGGATCAGCCAATGCTCTCACTTGCCCAAAGGAAGTAGTTGAAGATGCACAAACTTTTGCTTTGATTGCTATATCGTATTTGTTGCATTCGTGTCAGCCAGTGTGTACAAGTCGTATTTGTGAGATTTCATCATTTCTAGCTTTTCGAAGAGCTCCAGAAAGAGCTTGCAGAGTGAATCATGTCACGACATAGTCTCCCAAAGACAACTGCACTCGCTTCGTGGCTCGCACGGCTACAGAAAATGACATATTGGGAGATGTTTTTCTTACCACAATTAAGTCTACAAAACTTAAGTATCAATAGTTAGGGGTTGCCAAAACCCTGTAACAGTGTATTTATTTTGATGGAGGCAACGCAACTAAAGCCTTCAAGTCATCATCCACTACAGTGTTTTGGCAAGACCCAAGCTCATATCACTTGACATTCCTAGTTCTTCTGAGAAAGTCTCACAATCAAGTGTTTGGCCCGTGTCATTGGTGCACTTACTTTGATAAGATGGTTCGATCATTGTCACCGAGAAGTTTGAAAAAAAATCCATAGGAACGAAGGTCCCGTTTTTGTTGGGACCCTTTGTCCCCTTTTGCTTCCAAATCCCCATTCTTTGACCCTTCCAAGACTGAAATGCAATTGATGCAGAATCTGATCCAATGACCCAATCAGAATCAAATGTTCAAAGCTTTCAGAAATTTTGAACTCTGTCTTATCATCTTGGCCATGGGCAACTGTTCCTGCAGACCTCTCGCATGTATGGGTATGGACAAGAAAGGAAACACTCCAGAGACTTGGATAAGACTTTACGGTGGGGCTTTGGTTTCCGTTTGTTTTCCAGTTCAATTTGTTTGTCCTTCACAATCTCACCAAGGGTGCTCCATCAAAGAAATCGCCCCCCCCCCCCCATTTTTTTCCGAAACGACTTGCCTCTACGCATAGAAATGCAATAGAAGGTCCAGGATTGAAATCGTAACTTTTTTTTTTACCAAAAACTTATCAAAACGCCGAGGACCCGATCTGCAAGCATGCGGCCTGTTCCTATGGAGAAGTCATCGACAGCTTATCCGTCGTGGTTCCTGCACCACACAAACTGCTGCCGGAAAACGAAGAGGTTACAGCAATGCCCCTAGAAGACTTGGAAGGTGGCTGGTTGCTTGTCCTTTTTGTTTCATGTTTTTTCGGGGGTTGGCTGAGGGTTTGAACGTCCCCTTTGGGTTGGGGTTTGTTTCAAACCCCAAAGGTCACGGGGTTTGAAGTAAAAGGATTAATTAAATGAAAGGTGAAAAAGACTCAAGAGTGCACAAGAAACTGATTGGAATGAATTCCAAATACTTCCGAGCCCAACCTGGCATCGACTATGGATTTTAAGGTGCCCATACCTAGCAGTCGGATTCTCAGTACTAAGCATTGCTTAATTGAGCGGTGAAAACAAATACATGCTTTCACTACAGGTGGTGATAAGCATTATCACAATTGATTGTAGCCCATTACGGGAATCCGTAGTAACCAACTAGTATAATGGAATGTAACAAGGGTTTTTTCAGTGTTTTCATGGCTCAGTTGCTTGTTTGCAAATGAAAATGGCCCCATGCAATGTGCCCACATGCAGAGTTTTCGATGGCCTTCTGGATGGGACAGAAAAGGTTATATTTTACCCCTAGGAAAAACATACCCTCCAGGAAATTAACATATCCCACCTGGGGAAAAGGAAAATCATCTTCAAAATGGACTTTTCAGAGGATATGTTAGTTCCCAGGAGGGTAAACCTACTTAAAACTGGTTAAACAGAGCCCACCTTGGTGGCTGTTTTGATCGAGGTTCAGGAAGATGGATGGCAAACCCGTCGGAGAACTGCACGAGGGGCAACTCATTTGGAACAGACGCTGGGGTCTCGACGACGCCTCCTCGGAGCCCTGACCACGAGAAGAGTGTCGACGGGGTGGAGAACTCAATGTTGTATACACTCCCTGAAACTAACATACTGTTGGAAGAAATCCGGCGAGAAAACCAGTTGAGGTTGGTAGTTTATCCCATTATGTACAGGGTTTTTTTGCATCCGAGGATTTCTTCCATCAATAGTATTCCAATGTAGTCCAACCATCAATTTTCAGGTGCTATGTTAGTTTCAGGGAGGGTAAACCGCAGTAAGAAGTAACAAGAATGGATATTTTGGATTGTTTTGGTATCAGTGGAGTATGATTGATGGTTTGACGATGTCTTGTAAGGCCCATTTGCTGTGAAACCCTCAAGGTTGTAGAATTGTTTCTTTGGGTATGTTCTGGTTGAGATGGACCCGCGGGCTTGTTGTAGAATTCGACATGTTTTGAATGTCCGAAGTCCTAAGCTTCAAGAAAAGGAGGCTGCATGGAGCATGAATTCAATGATTTCATAGCTTGAAAAATCCATCAACGATTCATCTCGCCATCTCAGGATGTCTTCGAGATTTCGCCCGGAGCGCCTCTGGTCAGACTTTTTTTGTTGCGTTTTTTGCAGGATGTTGGTGGATGTTGGTGTTTCATCATATTCAGGATGTTGGAGCCCCAATCAAAGGTGTTCGAATCATTTGATAACTTTGGTATGGAATTTCAATACCCTCCGGTAAACTAACATAGCAATGGAAAATCCCCATGTTGAATAAGAAATATATCTTCAATCCGGGTCCATTTTCCATTGCTATGTTAGATTACCGGAGGGTAATTCGACCCCCAGATTTGTCCGCAGTTCTCACTGATCACCTTGGTCGATTCGTCGAGTCGATCTCAGGTGCTGGAATTGGAAGTCAGAGGTAACAAATACTACGGCAGCGTCTCCAGGGAAGCACAAGCATCTTGGATTTCGGGCCAGTTTGGCCCCAAACCCATGGGGGAGGTTTCCACCCACCGTGACCGATTCGATGTGGTCGTTTTTTTTTGGTTGGTTGAAATCTCCCAAGAGAGCGAGGCATCGATCACCTGGGATGATGGTGACGTGTGGGTCCGCAAATGATCCATCCACGTGGATGTGGAAACACACGTTGACAGATTGGATAGCCAATTCTGGAAGTTTCCCGAAAAATCCATGGATGACGGGATAGCCATCTTGCATTAGATGAAGCCAACCCCCCCAAAAAAAAACTCCTAAGCACAGCCTTCGGTCACCAGTTCTTCAGATACAAACTTTCATTTCAGAAAAAATCTTGCTTGGGTTTGGCTGGCCAAAGTAGCCAATAGATAGAAGAAACAGGATGATTTGCAGTTTGCTTTCAGTTCACCAGCCTTGTTAGCTAAAGATTCGCTAGCGATGTGGCGTATGCTAATTGGCAGCCCGCCATCGAAATTTGTTGTGACCTCTCGTAGCGCGGAGAAAAAAACAGAGGTGCTTCGTTTTTTGTTGGTAGCATTGTTTTTTATCTTGTAATGGTTTGGTAAATTCATTGTTTACCAGGTGTTTTGGATAGTGTTTATCATGGTTTTTTGGAAGCTTGTGATGTTTGATTCATGTTTGGTTTTGATATCCATTTGCTAAGCCCAGTTTGCTAGGATTGTTTCAGTTGCAACGTTGCAGCACTTCGAAATGGGGAGGGCGAAGGTTGAAATGCTGCCACATATGGAAAGGTTTGTACGGTTTTGGACTGCCAAAAGCCTTCTCGTTTTCGTGCTGTGCTTTTGGTGATGTTGACAACTTAAGCGCGAATGCGCTTTGATGCCGCGGTTTTTTTCGCGTCAAGCGGACAAAGAGTCTCAGACTTTCAGAGCATGTTGAAAAACAGGTCAACAAAGATCAGTGAACACAAGCATGAACAGAACAAGCAACAGAACAGATAAGACACCATAGATTCAGAATTTTGAAGGCCAAACTTGAAGGCGGTGTGTGGTGAATGCTTTGTGGGGGTGTTTTTTTTGAAACCAGATCCTTGGGATTTTATCCTACAGTGTATAGTATTTTGTTGAAATTATTATTGCACTTTTGATCATGTCATCTTGTTTTTTCAGTCTTGTCTTTTTGTCCATCAACTTCTTGTTTTGGATCTTTGCGATCACAATTTTGATGGTTTTCCAAAATCATGTTTCTGTGCATTTGTTATACCTCGATTTTTTGATTTGACCAAGTGGGGTTTGCCCTTCTTTTCAAGTCAGCCTCAGAATTTTCATCCTTTTCCCTGGGCCCTAAAATCATGCACTAGTTGGTGGTTTCAAATATTTTTCATTTTCAACCCTATTTATGGAAATGATCCAATTTGACTAATATTTTTCAAATCGGTTGAACCACCAACTAGTCTAGGGCTGCGCCTCTTTCAAGAATTTAAAATGGCAGGACTCCTCCGTTCAAAACACGTCTCATGTGAAATCAATTTCCATCAACTGGATTTATATTTGATTTGGGTTAACGGGAAACCAGAAAATCAGAAGGTAACCAAGAAAGAAGCAGCAATGAGAAGTAAGCTAGAGTTTCACTTTCTGTTCCGTGGGGAACAAAAGGTATTACATCATCATTGATGAATCTGGTCAAATTATGGCGACATCAACACACCCCAATTTGAAGGTTTCGGAAGGGAAACCCTCCAAAATGCCATTAATTCAGGTTTAGGAATCATAGTAATTTGCTCAGATGAATGATTATGTGTTTGTATGTGTGGCCCCATGTGAATTCTGAATTGAGTCTTTCTTTTCCTCAAATGCCTTTCCTGTGATGGCCTGCAGTTACCAGTGCCATACACGTCAATGCGTCAACGTTGTGTGAATACGTCCTATTTTGAGCATTGTTTTTTTGGGGGGTGTATATGCACGTAGTTATACATATGGGTGTTTCCAAAAATAGGGGGGGCCCAAAATGGACGATTTATAATGGAAATCCCTATTTAAAATGGATCATTTGGGGGTACCACCATTTTCGAAAACACCCATATTGATTGAAAAGGCTGATGATTCTTGTTTCCACGTTTTTTCCCAACAAAAGAGGCTATATAGAATTTCAAGTTTGACAGGGGATATAAAAAGCAGCCTGGATTTAACGAGTCCAGGCACGACGCCATGCACGAGAATCCATGAAGAGCTGGTTGCGATGTGCCTGAGCAAAATTTGAGGGACACTTTTGAGTGGACCAGATTCGTTATTGCTGGGAACCCTGAGATGGCATCCTTTTCTTCCAAGTATCATTTCAATTTATTATCATAATTATGAAAGCGAATTTCAATATCAACCAACTGATGGTTAGTTACAGTTGTGGGTTGACATTGACAGCTTTACTATCTTTTTGTTGGAAAATACCGAGAGAAGGTAAGAACAAATGTGGGCAGACAGGCAGATATTTTTTTTTTGAAGGTTTGACTTTCCCTTCCCATTTTTCTCAGGTGTCATTCAATCATTATCATTATTATTATCCATATTTCGGAGGGATCTTAAAGAATGCTTTAAAAGATCGTATGGCAAATTTTTGAGTGACTTGCCCTTATGGATTTTTTGGTTGGGGTTGGTTTCGGAAAAAAGCGACCAACGACGCCCTGTTTCTCAACTCACCGTTTTTGACTCCACTCAGATTGCCTGAAGAGCCTGTGGCACCGCCGGCACCTCGAGCATCACGGCGACGCGCGAAGGCGCGCGGAAAAAAGAGCCACCGAAAGAGTTTGACGATAGCGAGCAGAAAGAATTTGATGACAGCATTACAGCGTGGCCTGGCTTGAAATAGATGGATGATACTGTTGATGGAAGAAACCCTGCACTAGTTGATAGGTAGTTTATCCCATTATCTACAAGATTTTATATATTCCAGGTGGTGCAGGATTTCTTAAATCAACAGTAGAGGCCATTGAATTACCTATTTTGGGGGGGTGTTTGGTAATTTTGAGGGATTTCCCTTGTAGTAAATAGTGCATTGTTTGGGTTGTTAATATAATAACCCCTGATAGACCCAAACCTGTCCGAGCTTTGGCAGTTTTTTCGTAACAAAAAATCTTCGGCTCTCAACAAAAACTGTGACTTTGTTCAAAAGAAATTCCATGCAAATGAAGTGTGTGACGCAAAAATGAAGTCAAACACCAGGACAAAATTTCACTTGAAAAAAGATCAGATGACACCAAAGCGGAAAAAACTCACGGAGGACGACCTGTATGAAATTCCTTGGCTGTTTTTTTAGCCGAGGTATGTTGGATCGTAAAGACGTTCTCCTAAGAATGAGCATGCCGGGGTTGCCCAAGTAAAAGGGAAGGAGAAAAAAGGAATGATTTTTGGGTAGCTTTTGGGAAAAGATGTTTTGACTTCTTTTCTTTTCTTTTTTTCAAATTGTTTCAACAGGGGGGTCATTAAATGGGACCCAATTTTTTTTGGTGGTATGAAACTTGATTTTGTAAAGTTCTATGGTCAAGTTTGAGGGATTTTTTGAAATAGTGCATTGATTGGGGGTGGGAGGTCATATAATGACCCCTGTGAGAAACTATGCAGGGTTTCTGTACAATTTGCTTTATGAGTGTGACGACTTTCAGGTCGTTTTGGAGCCACAAATTGCCTTGAATTCTTGGTCAAGTAAGCACGCAAACCACGAAAAAATGCTTGGGACTTGGGCTGTATAAATTTTGAGACGTACCCATTGAAGGGGGTTTGCAAAAAACAAGTCACACTGAAGGGGCTTGAAATGATGTGTTTTTTCCTATTTCTACTTTTTACTTTTTGTTTTTTTTCAATCAAGGCATGAAGCCGCGTTGTCACCTAGTCACAAAAGATTCAACGGAGCTTAACGTACAAAGATAGCCAACAAGACATATTCAGCTGTGAAAGCGTTAGGAGTTTAGTGGCAGCCATAAGTGCACTCACTTGTTCCTGACCTGTACTCGTAATCTTTGAGAAATCTAACCCATCGCAAACGATTTGGATGGATTAAAACCGGAATCGTAAATCGTAAGAACTGTGGGAGAATTGAATAGCATACATTTCCAAGCTGATGCTGCTGAATTGGAATTTCCTGAACCACCAGTTTCCGGGGGAAAGTTTGGTAATGGAGCGGTACAACATGCCATATGCATGTTTTGAAGGACCGAACAAAGACCTTTGTTGCGAGTTTGGGGTGTAAGTTACGTAAGCGCACCGATTTGCAAATAATTCGTCCCTTTGTCAAGCATCACCTAGGACCTCGGAGATGAGTTTAAAAGGGAATCCACCCTTTGCTGGTGATTTATTGATGAATTATGATGAAGTTACATACCATGGCCTATAAAAGGATCCAACAAAAGGTCCTCCTTCTCCCCAAAAAAAGGATGCTACCAAATCTAGGTTTGGTTCTTCAGCTTCTTGGGGATTATGTTTTTCTTTCAACCTCCACCTTTTCTCTGCTTATCCAAGGCATCGTCGTTCACCCGAAAACCAAACAAACAACGATCCCTAAACTTCATAGAATTCTGAACCACCTTCCTCTCTTGTCCTTGGGATTTCAGCAACATTTCAATGTACATGAGCCAAATGGATATTTTATATAGTATATATACATTTGGCAGGGACCTTCCGGTATAATGCGAACAAGTACATACGTGCTCCAACATCTGGTTGATCACCACAGAAACTAGCCCTACGTAGCATCAAATAAAATCAACCCATCAATCGATCCACGAAGTGCCATCCAATTTGGTATGGAAACTTCATGTAGTAGCCGTATCTCATGGTTTGAAGGGGTTTCACGGAAAAAGGCATTGTTTTTCCCATGGTTGGTTTTGTGCTTTCTGAAAGATGCAGCCGATTTTTTTGCAGAAGAAATTGGTCCCCGTTTTTTTTTTTTCGGTGCCAAGACTTTTTGGTACCCCCAAAAATTGGCCAAACTCCAAACGGGCAAACTCGGCGTGGAGGCATCTGGGATGGTATGCCTGGAGTGATAGTGGAACTCCGGGAATTTCATTCCGACATTTTCCCGGATACAGAGGATGAGGAGGAGGCTGGCAGCTGGGGGCGATCTTTGGGAAGGGGAACAAAAATGGGACGGGGCAAAAAACCCCTTTCCGCTGAATTCCAGAACGAACATTCTGAGGTTGTGTGGAAGCCTCCACCCTACAAAGTTGGTCCTCTGTGAGTGATGCCCGAAGAAATGGCAAGATGAAGTCGTGCTGCATGTTTCTGTGGATGATTATTTGAGAACCCTCTTGGTTTCCTATTCTATCGCTTTTTTTGCATGAAGTGAGCCAGAAGAAAAAACATAGTAAATTGGTGGCTAAATTGGAACCTTTGTCAAGGTTGCAAAATCAAAACAACGAGCGATTTGACAATATCCCAAGATACATGCATGACGGCTGTCATGTTTTTTCCAAGCTTGCAAGTGGTTCGACTTGGTGCGTGGCAGCTTCTTGCATCAAAGATGCTGAGAAGGAATCTCATGACAAGCAACCCCCTTAGCAAAAGCCAATTTCTTAGTATCTCTGGAAATCAAGATCTGCAATTCATATCTCGACTTTGATGACCTGCAAATACACACCCATCCATTATAAAAAACAAGATTGATTTTAGTCAAATTAATATGTAGAAAAATTCAATATATTGATAAATGATATATTTTTAAATCATTGTAATAAAATAATTTAATTAGAAATATTAAAAAATTAGAAAATATATATTTATAAATGAAATAATTTGAAAAATAAATAGATATTAAAAAATAAGCGAAGCAAAATTTTAATATAATTAGAAAAATTTTAATTTAAATATATTAATTATTATATAATAAAATGATTATTTTGATAAATAGAATAATATATCTTGAATAAAATAAAGATTATATATATTTATAGAATTATAAAAAT
>DF240904.1:0-98253 GCA_000507305.1 Breviolum minutum Mf 1.05b.01 | reverse complement strand
AAACGATTCTATAGGCAAATGTTCTTCCGAATTATATAGTTTTAACCTTTTGAAACTTCCGCCACCGCCTCGTGCGGCTATACTGGTATAATTCTAGATATACTAATGAATACACACACACACACATCTTACAATCTTTATAATCCCACGACTTTTTTGGATGAGATTCAAACCTCCCCCCCCATCATCCCATCATCCCATCATCCATCGCCATGGCACAGCGATGAAGCCAAGGATTCCCCGAAGCATCAACAAACGGCGGTTGGGCGATGCGATCGGTGGCAAAGCAGTCTCACCAGCGATGGGCGCCAAAACCACACAGCAACAGCTGCGCAAAAAAATGCGTTCCTGGGCCAAGGGACCGGGAAAAAATTCCACTTGGATGTCCAAGTAGGATCAATGGTATGGGTTATAACTAACCTACCTAGAAATGGGGCATATTGGGGGGTATAACCCCATTTACCAGAAAGTTCTAGGTTGGTGGTTGAACCAACCCAATTGAAAAATCCCCAAATATGGAGAAATTTTCCAGGAAGCTCTAGATTCTAGGTGTCAGTTTTTGTTGTTTTGTGGTCACTTTGCGGTTACGGTGCTATGCAACTGGCCCCTTGGAAAGTGTTGAAAAGCTGAAAACATTTCCCAGACAAGCTCCAGGAAATTCCATGAGGGTCGATTGTTTGAGACTTTTGTGTTGTTGTTTTGTGGTTGGTGATGTATAAGTGGTTGAAGTCCATTTGCAACTTAAACGGGAACGGGAACTGTTGCATGATCTACTTTGCAGGTGGTGTGTTCATGGATTTCGTCACAAAAATAGACTCACAGCCTGAAATTGAGGATACCATGTTGCCAATTGAGCAATGGAAAAAACACTCTTACAGTGCTTTCCAGCATCCTGTTTGTTTAACAGGTATCCCCACATAAATGGGTAGTACAATCTTCTACTAGCCCTAAACAACCAGCCTTTTTTCATTGCGCAATTCACTACTGTAATGACTGAATCACTGAGAATGAACATTTTTTTCCCGCAATGTCCGGATTTTTTTTGTACTAAGCCCTAAGCTACCTCTCGACCTGACGGTCAAGAAAACACCATGATTCATCCAAAATGTATGACAAAACTGTAACACACCAACATGCTCCACTTGAGCCAATGAACCCCGTTGTTTTTGGAATTGATATATATAGGAATGCCTCATTTTGAAGAGTTATTTATGGGCCGAGTATGGCCGAGTGAGATACAGCATTCCAGTAGCCCTTTGAACAAACAACTAAAACCAATCATAAATGTAAATGAAGGGCAGAATCACGAAAAAACTATGCAACCCATCCATCTCCCCTTCCTCCTTTAATCGTAGTTGATTGGAAAATGGGTGTATCTCCAATATGTTTTTCCTTTCATTACATAAGAGGGCACGGTTTCCACTGAACCATGATTCTGGCCAAGTGATACTATTTCACCAACTTAGATTTACCTTGGGTATGGCCCCTTCCCAGGATTCCAGTGACCACCAGGATTATTTACATTTTTAGGATCGGGAATCCCTACCTAAACCTTAAAGGTTGCCACTGGCATCCTGGGAAGGGGCCACACCCAAGATTTACCTGGGAAATAAGCAGATTTCCCTTACAATCACCACCATTTAGGTGGGCCAACAGGTCAAGCTTCATAGGATGATAATCTTGTCCCGGTGGCTTTCGTGGCCTGGACCAGGGCGCTTGTTGTGGTTGGTTAGCTGGTGCCGGTGGTTGGATCGGTTCAACCCATGTGGAGATCTCACGATTTTTCGGGGTGTTTTTTTTTTCAAAATCTAGGGAAATCATCTACCAAAAATCCGGGGGTAGACAAGAAACAAACACTATATAAACATATATATTTTGAAGAGAAAAAACAACTGAAACATACTCCCCCAAAAAAAAACGGAACCTGAACATGATCATTTAATTGTACAAAAAAAAACTGGCATTCGCTTTTCCATGGAGGGTCACCAGTTTCAGGTTTTGGTGGGGGTCCAAAACATATCCAACCTAAACAGCTTCCCATTGTTTTAACAACGAGCCATCCTTTCCATCAACGGGGTTTCAACTTCAGCACGCCAAGCGACAGCTGCCAAAACAGAAAAACCCAAGGCCATTCCCAGCCCCGCTGGCCATAGGACGCCTGGTAAATTCCAGCGGGAAAAATGAAGGGTAAGACACCTAGGAAACAAGGAACATAACCAAACAAAAGAAGCAAATGAAGCAACCAAAGAAACCTAACTCAAAAACACATATGTATATGTATATATATATATATATGTGTGTGTGTGTGTGTTTGATCTTTGAATGAGTTAGAGTTCATCAATGTGATAGCGTCAAATCAGCCCCTTGAAGATTCACATTGAGGATCAAACGGAAGGACGTATGTATGTAAATATAAGCATATATTGCACCATATATGGAAATATCCCAACTTGACTACGTACTCAGGAATCATACCCTGAACGAGCGCCTGAACCTTGTGATCTTACTGATGATAGACTTGGGAAGCGCCGAGGGGAATCCACTGGCACCATGGCGGATCCACTGTTGCTATTGGTGCTTGGGAGCACTCGTGTTTTTTTGGCTTGCCCACTTTGGACATAGAGATTACATCCAGCAAGCTTAACATGGAACCTCAAAATACACCCCTGCAAGAAGGACATATCATGTTCCAAACCATCACTTTTAGGGTCCTATGTCAATCTTTGGGGGTTTATAAACGAAGACCCCGACAACGCCATAAGATATTTACTTTTTAACCCCGAATCATTCAGCACTTCCGAGGCATTTCAGGGATAGTTTTCAATGGAGATAGATTTTAGATGTTTTTTTTCCGCACCATGTTTTTCATGAATTCTAAAAGTTGCAAATTCTCACCACAAGCCTAGTTGGTGGTTGAACCAACACATCTGAAAAATATGCTTGTCAGACTGGATCATGTCCCCAACAAGGTTCCGGGTGAAATCTAATGAAGGCGCTAATTTCATTGGTTCAGTAGTAAATTAGTCAATGAAAGTTATCTCGATTTCATCATGGTCGTAAAATCATCCAACCCACCATTGGAACGAGTTGAAACACTGGTATTGTCCATACCATACTGCCATCTTCAGCTACGCTAAATGACTATATAAATGGGTAGACTATTTTGTCCATGCGCACCTAAAACTAGTTGAAGTGTAAGTTCGGCTAATGGGCTGATAACTTGGATTCCTGAGATCCCCCTAGGGATTGTTTACTTAAGGGCACCCGATTCGAATCCCAAACCACCAGGCCCCAAACCATTAGCTGATAGGTACCTAACACAAAAATACCTGGGTTTCTGAATGTTTCTTTCCGTACCGGGGTGTGCGGGGTCGGCTGCTTTCCTAGCTTGAACAACATCAACTGCCTGCTGAGCCGGAAAAGGTGCGGAAGGATACCGAAGGTAACGTGGATTGCGACCTGTTTCTCTTGTTGAAATGGAATGCCTGAAGCATGGTTCACCATCATCATCACTCATAACATATATTCATATTACTTTATTAAATCTTTATTCATTAATGATCATTCATAGTTCATCATCTATTACTGTATTCATGATTCCATCATTCATCACTCATGATTCTGATTCTCTCATCCTCCAGCAAACCACGGTACCCCAAACTGGGGTGTAAGGTCCTTGCTTGTGATATGGCAAGGATATGTTGCATTGTATTACTGTGACAGATGAAAGAAACCCGGCCAACCACCGGGGATGTATAAAACCTCAGAAATATTGTGATAAACTACCTATCAACTGGTGCAGGATTTCTTCCATCCTTTCAACAACTTTCACTTTCCACTGTTGACCCGGAGAGTAACACCCAAAGGACCAAAATCAAACATTGTCCTGTAGATCCTCCCATTTACCCTCCCTGAAACTAACAGCAAAAGCACCAAAAAAAGTGGATATTTTTTTTTTAACAAGCCTTTCCTTTTTGGGGTTTCGGCCCATTTTCAAGTGCAAAAAATGTGAGTTTTAGGGAGCCTAAATCCATAAACCCCCTCACCAGCCCGACCAGCCCAACCATCCCAACTGCCAGGTAGCACAAGACATCCTTTCCCGTTGGGATGGCCTTGGCAGTGGCAGTGGACAAAGTGACAAAGCTCGAGGTCTTCGAAGTATACACCCTAGCAGGCCCTGAACGGCTGGTTCACCTGAAAATCACCAAAGGAAAATCTGAAGCAAACCTCTATTCTTGTGTTGCATCTCGATTTTTCGGAGGTGTTTCTTTGGGGAGAAAATGGTGCTGGGAAACGACAATGCTTTTTACCCACAGACATGAAGACTTTGATTCCAATTATATTGTTCTGAGATACTCTGGAGGGAGCTCATAAACAGGGGGAACACCATGTGCAAAATTCCTTTAAGGAATCTTTCCCGGTCAATACATGTGTATCAATAAAGCATACATGAAGAAAACACACATATCTATGTATATATATATATAGATTTATACAATCAAATCAATATATTAGGTGGGCTTGAATGAAGACCCAACACATGGAGGCAAGGCCAAATATATATATATATAATATATATATATAAATATATATATATATATATGGTGGATCTCTTTCCAAGGCTGGCCTTCAAATGATTCTTGATAAATTTTAACGGTCCTCCGCAACTCCCGCTCCGCCACCTTCCCAAACATCAAGGCTAACTACGGGGTCATTGACCATCTTCCACTGGACAAGTCGTATGATTCAGCCATTACATTTTGAAAAGGGAACCTTAGGGAGGTTGGTTGACAAGTCATAAGCTATACCTATGAGAGCTATGAACTAACCCAACATTCCAGCAGCTCCATATCAAGGAAGTGGAGTGCTCCCATGACTTACCCACCGCATCTAAAAAACATCCACCTGTAGTCACCTGTAGCATGGAATCTTGTTTAAGTCTGCATCACTCCCATCCTACCGCCCTCCCCAATGAAACCACAGGCCCTCCCTGACATGAACAAATCTACATCTTTTCCGAAACCGAGCACGCTCTGCGCTCGGCCCCATGGGCGCAAGAGTCGGGATTTGAAAATTGAACGTTCGCCGATGGCGGGTGCTTTTCCTCCAACCTGTTGTGATTAACCAAATTGCTTGTCATTTCTGTGGAAATAACAAAAAATGTAGCAATGGTTCAGTAACCAGTTTTTCGCACCGGTTACTCATCACTAAGCACCAGCCAAACAAGATCTATTACTTTTCATAGACAAGAGATTTTGTAAGAGACATGTGCAAAAGCACATGATCCTTTCTGATTGCTGCACCAGCAGCTCATCTAGGAATCGAAGAGTACGATGTCAAATTGACCTCTTTCAGTGATTTCAAGCCCATGAAACTGTTGGTATTTGAAACATATTTTACTGGATATTCACTCGCTGGTCTTGGTTTTCTTGCAAATCATCCCCTGTTGCATTGCCTGAAACATATATAAACAAGTTGAATGACTTGGAGCAACATAACGACTACTCGGTATTTGAAAGACCCACACCTAGTCACTTTAACTGGGTCTTGCCATATATCTTCCCCTAATTTTTCACCATAAGATTCACATAGATTCCACTATTGACAGTAACATTTGCCAGTAAGTTGAGCAAATGTAGTGTAATCAACAATAAGCTGGTTGGTGGTTTCACCCCATCGGAAAAATATCAGTCAACTTGGAAATCTTCCCTAAATAGGTTGAACATACAAAAATATTTGAAACTACCACCTACCCTTGGACCCCAAAATCCATGAAATCCATGAAGGGTTTTACACCCCCAATATATATATATGGGTAAAAAATAACCCCTAAAAAATGAAGGAAACGTGGCCCGTTCCCATGGTAGTAAGTCAACGTTGAAATAAACCACTGTAAGTCATTTTCAGGTGCAGTCAGTTCTGACTTTCGTTCTCTAAGCCCCTGGGGAGCGATGAAAATGGCGCAACTTCCTTGGCACGGCCGTTGGACGGTCGGTGGGATGAAGGATGGCCGTTGTCCCATGGTATAGTCTAAGAATTTTCCAACATACCCCTGGAACATACCCCAGACCCACAACTAACAGTTTATGAAGGATTTCCCTTCATTTGGGGGTTAAGGGATGGCTGGGGTATGCTCCAAGGGTATGTTGGGGTCTTCTTGGATATAACCATGGTATTATACGCACTGAACAGCTAACATGGAAACCTGAGAAATATCCACCTTGGAAAAACAGAAACATCTATAGAAACCACCAATTTTTGGGTTCCATGTTAATGGCTAACTGCAACAAAATGGAGTTATTTCACCTTATAACTGGTTTTTGGGGCCCACCTTGTACAGTATTGACTTTATACACAAACCCTCCACTTGGTTGAGCATCCAATTCATCAACTAATGATTTGGCTCGGTGGTTTGGGATTCGAATCGGGGTGCCCCTAAGTAACCTTCCCATTCATAAGGGGATCCCATGACCAAATATATTGCTAGACATGGTTTTGAAAAGTATATCTTGTCAAATCTTTCGGCAACAGTAGCATCTGCAAGGCAAAAAATGTGGAAAAACTGTGAAAAACTCGTAATAATTAAATTCAGCGATCACTATATGGGAAATGGATGAACATATGCCCCCCCAACAGAACTGTTGAACCAAAAAAAACTGTGATTCCAGTTCAGGCAAATATTATCTATTTTGTGTTGATTTGGACAAGAAACAACCTTTTACAAGAACTCCTCGGTTTTAGGCACCCCGACTAAGAAACAAAAAGTAGTCTTTCAACAGTATCTAGACAATGAGTCTGACACTTGCAGTACTTGGCTACAAAGTCTACAACAGTATTAGCATCAATGATCATTTCATGTACAATGCGCAAAAACAAATATATATATATAATACATATATATATATGTATACATACATGTGTATATACATGAACATATCTATATATAGATAAATACGACGTTTTAATGAAATACTTAAATACTTAGTATGTTTTGAAATCGACCACCCCCATCAAATCCCTAGAAGCGCTTCATTTTAACAGACCTTTCAATCGGCCACGCCACCAGCGAGAGCCGACGAATTCCCAGACCCTGGTCTCCTCTGTGACGATGGTGTTGACACCAGCTTGAACCAAACGTTTGAAGCATACCTTGGAACCAACACAGGAGAAAGGTGCTGGTGCTCGGGTTGGATGCTGGTAAATCTTTTTGGGACTGGTAGTAGTCCCCCCCCCCTCAAAAAAAATAGAAACCAACACCTACCAAAGCATGGAGATGGACAAGTAGAAACAACATGAACAAACATGCGTAACAAAACTGATGGAAGAAGCTGTTTTCGCTTCTTCAAGACACATCACATTCTTGACTTTGACTATGGATGGGCTGCGGAAGAAGGCACTTGAAAAGGGTCGGTGGCCTTTTTCTGGGAAGCATGTTCCAATCCGTCAACCGATTCACATTGAGCTGCAAGGCATACCTTTTCCAAATAAGCGGCTTATAGTGACTCGCGTGTTTCTTTCATACCAATTTCTCCTGTTCTTAAGTGTGAGACACTAGCAAAAGTAAACAGTATCCTTATATAATCCTTCTTTTTCCTCTATAACTATACAATTATCTGTACACTACTGTTGATGAAAGAAATCCTGCACCACCTGGGATGTATAAAATCCTGTAAATAATAGGATAAACTACCAACCTCAACTGGTGACCGGATTTCAGCCATCAACAGTATGTAACACACACACACACAGTTCTTCCACAAACTTAACCTTCAAATTTCGATCCAAGACACTGTTGCTGCCTGACGGTTGCACATCCACGTAATGTTGGGCGCTACCATGCTCGTCTGGCGAACTTCCTGGAGGATCATCAACTATGTGGCCCCTACACCCCCCGAAAAATTCACAGGTCCCACTATAGCAGGGGCCATTTCAATAGGAAGGTGCCCTCTTCCAGCCAGCCCAAATGCTCCATGTATGGAATATTTTCAGTTACCATAAAAATCTAAGCCAAATGTAGGTAAATATACCATACATGGAGCATTTGGGCATTATTTTTCAGGGGACATGAGTCTGAACGAATGACCTAACTGTTTTTCGGAGATTGTTTATGTCAGCAGATTGGTTGTACCCACCTGCAGATTAAGATGGAATCTTAGAAGCAACCAATGAATAACCCTGGAAAACAAACAGCTGGACCCTGAAAAATAATGGACTTGATGGATTTGCTCCGTGTCCAACAGTTTGTTTTTGGGGTTGTGCTGGATACCTACATGGTGTAGACAAGGAAAAGATATCCTTTGTTTTGGGGGATGTCATATGAAACCTTAACAAAAACCTCAAGCGATTGGTGAATGTCTTTGCATTTGGCTTAAGTTTATGGCAAGTGTAAGAAAATATCCCTTACATGGAGCATCTGGCAATTAGTTGGGAAATAGTTGATTTTCAATTTGCGCCCCCAGCTCCTGGACTCCTACTCCCTGAAAGATTAACGGCTGGAACCCCAAAGTCCTGGAGGTTTGGTTCAAATAATTTTCCGGATTTCAATTTGGTGATTTTTAGGTCCCATATTAATTTTCAGGGGTGTAGGCTCCTAGTTATATTCCGTTACTGTTTAGTGTATAATCTTTAGATGGCGTCTTGTCCATTGGCATATTTTTCAGGAAAAGATACATTAAATGGAAAAATCATGAACTAACTGACGCTCTGAATCTATTTTTTGTTCCCGCCAAAGCGAATCCATGCAAATCCCACTTGATGGCCAAGAATCTTTTTTCACTTCAGGTTCAGTCTTTGCCTGACGAGCCCAACCAGGAAGGAACAATTTTCTCTAAGTTTATTGCGGCAAGGATTCGCACCTGGGGTCTATGTCACCTAGTTGGTGGTTTCAAACCAATTGAAAAAATAGTCAAAATGGATCATTTCCCCGGGGTGAAAATAAACAAATATCTGAAACCACCACCTAGTCATACATCTGGGACTTCATCCTGAAGAACTCTCCAACTCCGAGCGCTTTGTTATGAACTATAGTATGGACCCTTGCTACCTTTAAACGATCTGCTGGCATGCTAGGTTCGGCCCACCCCAGAAAGCTGTATCTATTCACCCTGGATTCTGCGGTTGTATCCCACATCTCCATGATCTCCCAGTCCTTCTTGGCGGAAGGCTCGTTCTGTCCCTGGCAAACGGCGACGCTGCGAGCGGGGATGTTGGAAGCTTAACGCAATGGCTCTTGGGAGATGTCGTACACATCTCCGAGAGCAAACAACTCCTCACTGAACACATTCCCACTGATGGACAGAAATGGCAGAAAATATATATAGCACACATCAATCCGAATCAATCCCATTCATAGACTGATGCATTAATATGTTTAATCCCCATTGAACATTCCTATTGCAGGAACCCCCAAACGCCCCCCGAAATGAAGGGACTCCTTCTTTGAACTTCTTTGCTCATTATTTCTCAATGGCTAAGGTTGGAAATTTTGTTACCTTTCCAATACGCTAGGAAAGACCTTCACTTCACCCTATGTTGGTCTAAAACCGGGCACCTGCATCAAATCGAAGTAGTACTTGTGAAAGTCAAGGCCCTTCCTGAGACGATTCGATTCAAAACATCTGCCAACGAATATCTGCAGAGTCTTTGGATGACTCGCAACAGTGGCTCAGTCGTAAATGATAAGCACAACAGGTGCTGCTGAAACCAAAGCTAGCATCAGCTTTATTTATCAAAAAAACACAAAGTTGATGGAGGCGTGCTTCCAAACTTTCCATCCATTGGTCTCTGGTATCTAAAATGAAACATCGAACCTCCACCACTTTGCACATGCACTTCAAGGCAATAAATGCAAAACATTCAGACCCTCTTCACACAACCCGGGTAACGACACTTCTCCAACATTAATGGGCCATGCCTGAATTGAGCTTTCCCTAGTCTTCCAAAATTCTCCAAATACCTTGTGAGTAGGTGTTTGAAACTCCTAAAGGCCTTCTCAGGAGGCGTTTGGGGCTCCAAACACCTCCTCACAAGGTATTTGGAAGACTAGGGTTTATAGTCATAAGTCCCCTTGCAAAACAACTCAACCGCTTCCACCAGAATACGGGCAACAAAATAAATCTCAAAGACTTTCTTGACCTCCACCATTGGAGAGAGACTATAAACTTTGACCTCCGGCGTGAACCCCGGGTCTTCTTTAACACTGTTGATGGAAGAAATCCAGCTAACCAGTTGATAGTTTATCCCATGATTCACAGGATTTTAGCACCATCCCAGGTGGTTGGCCTTGGGATTTCTGCCATAAACCGTGTCATTTGAGATTGTGCAGGCCTCCATAAACAAACAAGTCCTCCAAGGATCCGACATCCCTAAGCTACCTGGTTTCTGCTTCCTATCACCCAATACATCCCATTGATGGATCTACCCCCACAAAAATTAACATGACTGGCTGGAAAATCCACCATTTGAAATATTTGAAGATGTATTTCCTATTGTAAATGGTGGATGTTCCAATGTCATGGCAGTTTTTGTGGGGGTATACTTCTCAACATTTCTCACCATTGTTTCTATCCAAAAGTCTCTTGTGAAATGACCCCGAGTTTCATTTCAGAATTGAGCCTATCCAACTTGACCCCGGTTGGAAGGTGGTAAAACTTATAGAGATCCAAGAGGCAACAAGTGTCCCTTTGCTTCGGGTTCATAGCATGTGAGCTTCTCATCACACATGACTTTGTAGGACTCGAAGTCTCCTTGGGAAAAAATGGTGAAATCTCGAGGCTGGTAGGAGCACCATATATATCTCGGGTTTGAAAGAACCAACATTCTTGGGAGTTCTGTCAATTGGGACTTGTAGAGTCAATGTATATATTTAAATATATATATATATGCTGTATTTATTATTTATATTTAAACATCATATTGATAGTTACAATGCACAATTGCAATGTCTATTGCATAAATTTTCTCCCCTTGAAAAAGTGATGAACAGAAACATCCTTGAAACGACCAACAAGTCAGTCAAAGATCAATTGTTCAAACAAGCACTTTTCCACTGCAAGGTTAAGGGAGCTGTTTAAAGAGATGTCCAAAGTTGGGTGAATATTTGGAACAGTGTCCAGCTCCTTTTCAACTGGCTGCCAGCTCCTTGTTTTCTTTGAGGTGTTTCCCCTTCCCAATTACCATTTTTTCAAGCTGGCTTTGAAGGTTTTTCTTGGGAAGCCACTGAAGGTGAACCAACGGTTGGGAGCTTGAGGTACACAACATGACGCCTTATGGGACAAGCTGGTGACCTGAAGGCCTGCCCACCACAACCCAATGAGGCCTTGTTTGGTCAAGCTAGGGACGCCCCAGTGAATCACAGCCAACATGGAACACCAACTACGGAATTCCAGTTTTATCTGCTTCCAAAAAAAAGGACCCTTCCTACAAGGTGGGAGCCCTACTAACGTTATAAATGGAGTTACAGTATAACCCTTATAAATGGCCTCAAAATGGGTAACTGGGGTTACAACCCCTATAAATGGACGTTATAAGTCATAACCTTACTTATAACTGGTCAAGGCCGCCCCACCTTATAACTTCAAGCCAATGAGGGTTGTGAAAAAAATGGTGAATACACCCTTTTTTTCCGGGAGTTTCTTTCAGTACTACCAAGTATCTATCAAAAATTGAATAGGACCTTACCAACGGACCCATAAGTAAGTTGCGATCGAGATATTAGATACTCAGGGTTTTTTTTCGGGGTCCGGAAACAGTGGGTCCTGTTGGAGATTTCTTGGAAAGTAATACCAAGTAATACCAAGTACCAAGTCGGTATTCTTCATACGACCTTGAACTGTTCCACCGGAGCAACAGCACCTGCCCACGAAAAAAAGCCGAAAACAACCCATCGGACCCATCGGGGCCCCGTCCATCCATGATGAGATCCATTAAGGCCTTGTTCATGGTCAACATCTCTTCGTCCTTGGAAGATGTAGGCACTGGGTACCTGGCTTCATACTGCCTTTATATATCTTTATATTATCTACGAAGTGGGGTCATAACTCCTACAAGTTGGGTTATAACAACAGTCACCCATCTATAGGGGCTGTAACCCCGTTTGTAACTGGTGAGGACCCACTTTGTAATTTATTGGGGAGTGTTAAATAATACCATTGACGGAAGAACATCCTTGCAAACCCATTGGGCTACCCCGGGGAAACTCCATAGACTCATTTGACTTGACGGGTTCTACCCTTGCAATGTTAACTAGGGAGGCAAGAGGGCCTACCGGCATACAGTAGAAAGTGAAACCATGAAACCACTACAAGAAATTGCAATTTTATATACCCTGTATATGCTATCTGAGCGAATCTCTTGGAATTCATTTGCAATCCAACATGCATATCATCATGGCATCAATTTGATGAAACATCAAAAATTTCAACAAACTCCTAAAAGTTGTGTACATCTAGCCAACAACTACCATCTTTCCGCCCTATTCTCATTCTATCCCCAGCCCATAGGGCCCCACTTTCCAAGTCCCAAAGCCCGAGGCCGAGACCTGAAGTTCTGCTTTGCCACCAAGTTCTTTCGCCAACTTCGCTGCTGCCATGGCTGTGATTGGCAAAACTTGCCCTTTTGGAGATCTTGGTGCTTTTGGAGGGAGCTTTTTTGAGCCACAAGGTGGAGATATACATGGAAGAATCATGGAAAATATCTGGATTCCTTGAAACTTACATTTGAAAGCACCTGAAAAGTGGTTTTTGTTGGAAGATAAGACTAATTTCGTTTTGGGGAAAAGGCCATCAAGACCTAGTTTTAAGGGGGCAAACTGATAGTTTCAAGGAGGGTACTAAGTTGACTTTTTTTGTTGGGGGGAGTTGGATTTGACCTGAGATGACCTGAGACCTACCTGGTAGCA
Organism: Breviolum minutum Mf 1.05b.01; assembly: GCA_000507305.1. Taxonomy (NCBI): domain Eukaryota; class Dinophyceae; order Suessiales; family Symbiodiniaceae; genus Breviolum; species Breviolum minutum. The sequence goes on along the minus strand of DF240904.1, from coordinate 85,355 downwards.
TTTTGCGAGGAGAATCACCAGCAAGGAATGGGCATTGAGGGGAAGTACCCGAAAGGGTCATCATCTTTGCTTGAAAACCAGTACCATGCCAAAAGTCCATGGTTCTTCTCTGCTATAGCTATCTTTTGGAAGATATACTCTACCAAATGACCCCGCTGTTGGCGCTTTGTATGAATAAATCACAATGCTTATAAGTGAAATCCTATTTTTCTCCTACCTCCATAATCCATAAAAGGCGATCTGCAAGGTAACCAACCAACAACTCATCACCTGTTTCGTGATGACCGGTTCACCGGGGTTCCCTAACCAACCTGACAGGGCCGCGAGATGTTTTTTTTTTTGGGCGGCAGTGCGGGGAGTCACTCGGCGTTCAATCTCCCATGTAGGGACTGAGCTCAGAAGAATCCGTGTCGTCATCTTCACCTCAAGTCGTTGATGGCGAGGTAGTAACGTGTCACCGTGACGTCGGAAAGCTACGGAGGTCAAGTTGTTACCATGGCATTTTTTGCCATTCCGCCCAATAAAGCGTTAAGTACGGCGGAAAATTAAAAACAAGGAAAAGGTACGGAAATGAATGTGTATACAAATATTCATATGTAAAATATATAAATGTACCAAACCAGGATTGGTACAAGTATTGATTTGCATTGTATATTGCAATTGTTGTGTAAATTTTGATTTGTTTCACCATGTCTCACCTTTGCGGACCGGAACTTTCTCCACGAAGTGCCGAAGTCCAACAAAAACAAGCTCCACCCTTCTCCAGTTGAAACAACAACAACAACAACAACAACAACAACAACAACAACAACAACAACAACAACAACAACAACAACAACAACTGTCTGACGCCTAACTTCCCCCCCCCCAAAAAAAAAAAACTCCGGTTAGAATGTTGCACGTACCATGTTGGCTTCTTAGTCCCCGCGCTGTCAGATGAGTTGGATGGGGTCGCAAAAAGAAGCCTGGGCTTTTCACGACTTCGTGGTGTGTCATGAAGCGGTGGATGTGTGTTTCTTTGTACCTAGTTGACAGTCCAATGCCCTCGGTTGGAGATGTGATCTCTGATATCTCTGTGTTGTAAGCCAGATAGGCGGCTAAATCAACCTAAATCAAAGTTCGATGTGTCCTACACGTGTCAAGCTTCCCATTTCCAGTACCGCAAACACCCTGCCAACTTGGCATAAAACTCAAGCATGAATGGTGACTGTCGAGTTGCACATAGGGAGAATCAATTAATACATAGGAACTAAAAGTAGAATCAAAAAAGGTCAACTTGAAAATCTTTCTCAGAGCCCAAAGGGGTTCAAACAGCAAAGAACTACAATATATAGTTGCATACAGGTTAGTCTGAAATAATGAAAGAAACTTATATGTTAAATTCAAACAAGTGTATATGATGAACTTTAGAATCCTGAAATCTAGATAGTTACTATGTATAGTTGATTTCACCAACCTTTTAAGGAAACATTGACAAAACCCGAGACACCTATAGCAGGGTCCAGGAAAATAACGCTTTTCTGCCGCAAGACCAAGGAGCTGAGCACTGGAAAGGCCATCGATGCGTTTCATGACACGACGCACTGCATGATTGAAGTGATCCATGTCACCAAAGCCCGTGGTGATGATGGACAGGATTTTATCCTGCGTCCAACGGAGAAAAATCACCACATGAGTTGTGACAAAAGCGAGACTTCGAAAAGAGGACTTGTTTCGAAAAAAACACTAGCTTTGTGGGGTTCGGAGTCAAAATGGGCAATTTTTCCCCTTTTTGTTTACTGTTAGTAACCTTCTTTTTTGGGGGAAACTGAACGATGACACTTTCGAAGCGTACGGAAGTGCTACCAATCAGAGATGGTGTCTGACGCTGATGATTGGGGTTGGACACACCCCGAACTTCTCAGGTTCGGAACAGTCTCCGCCAGGATGATTACATTTTTTTTTACATTACGGAAATCGGTAAAAAACAAAAATTATTTGCCAGTGTTACTGGGTGGGGGGGGGTAGAAATCTACTACACTCAAGGTGCTTATTTTAAGTTCCAAATGGGAAAAAGATTTCCATGATGATCTTGTTGGAATCTTCTTGTTCTGTATGCCCTGTGCATTGGTTCCTGCACCTTTTTCAGGGGAACAAGGCGCCAAAAAGGCATTAAAAAAAGGGAAGGGAGAGAAACAAGAAAGGCCTTAGGCTATTAGGGATCCCTAGCGGATAACAGGGGTATTACATTAGGATGCCCCCCCCTCCCAGTAACTGTGGCAAGTGAGGGTCTAGAAAGGATCTCCTACTTAAAATGAAAGCCCCTTACAGGCTGTAACTCATGCTGTATGGCGGGGGCAGCCGAAGCTAATACATGGCCATACTGCTCTTTGATTCAATGACCAATTTTCAGGCACTGATGTACAGCACCACCACTCCCATAGGATCCATGTATGGTATATTTACCTACGTGTACCATAAAAATCCACCAAATGGCACATGTAGGTAGATATGCCATACATGGATGGTAAGGGACTTGACATATACTGTAACTACATTGGAATGGATCACTGCTTCTGCCATTACGATGGGTTCACAGAGAAACCCCAACCCCTGAAACCAACCACTCGGAGTGTCCTTGTCCGCCTGCACCGAGCAATCGCAATTTCGCACATCGAACTGGGCACCTGAAAAAACGCAACGCGGTAGGAATCGTGGAGGTGGGGAGGGTTTGCAGCTTATTTGCGGATATTTCCGGCTTTTGCCAAATGTAAACATGGCGTATTTATTATTTTCCAAACTTTTCATATCAAACCTAAAAACGATGATTTCTCCCAAAATTTTCAGGTTGGAGTGTTCATTTTTTGGCGTAACTCCACAACATTCACTACAATTGGTCTCTCTAATGTACCGTTGCATGGTAGTTGCCCACTATGCATGGAGGGCTGCAAACTTATGCAAATCTTAGGTCCAATAGCCTCGAACATAAATTGTGTAAGTGTGGATGATGACTGCATGTCCAAACAACATTCAAGCGTTCTTGTTGTACAATGGCCAGAAGGCCATACTATGAAACACCTTGAATGCACCAAACAAGCAATCTACCACTAGGCAAGTAGAGTCTCAGATTCATTGGCGAAGGCAAGGCGAGAGACACATCCAGCAATCTATCTTGCAAGAAACTCATGGTTCTACTCATACACGTCTCACACCCAAGCTTGGCCTTCTAAACACAGCATCTCACTTGTTCACGAATTTTCAACCATTTCCTCTACCACCATCATTGAGCAACACAGGGGTTGTCTTCAATCGGGGTTCCCTCCATCAATTGGGAGGAAAGGATCGAAAATCAAGGCACCCATAAATAAAAACCCATCAAAATCCACATGTTTCCCAACTTGTTTCCTGAAAAATCCTGGCTAGTTTCCTGCAAACATCTTGCATGCTGATTCTCACACTTGCCTTGATCCTAACAAATAGTGATGAAGCAATTATCTTACCCATTGAAGGCTTGAAAATCCAATGCTCACAACACACAACACGATGACAACAAAGGGGTCCAACAGATCGGACGGGCCCATGATCTTGGCCCAACTCTCTTCCAATCAGTTGTTTCAATTTGAGTTTAACAAAAAAACAACTTGTGCTCCCCATATGGTTTTTGTCTCCATTTTTTGTTGTTAAACCAAACCACGTTTGAAACTTGAAACCATCAATTATATAGAAATTAAAAAGATAGTGTGTAGTACATCAAGTATTTCCTATTTCACCCACACACACTATATAGATTATCATACCCATACCATCCATGGGGCTGGCAGATTTACCTACATGAATGGTTGATGTTTCTGGTTTTCATGTAGGCAAATACACCAGTCCCATGGATGATATGGGATAGGTGATGATAGTAAATCAATGTAAATCATCTCCTATTTCACCTTCACGTACCTGAACCTTCCAACCCTGTTGCCTCATGTTGAACGTCCCAAAAAAGCTCCATGAGACTGGAATATTTGACTAGATTTACCCATAAATCTAATCCAAATGTAGGTAGAATCTGTATATATAAACGTATATCGATATATGTCCCATACACATTAGTAAATATACATCATATATATAGATACGTGTATATATATTTTCCCATACACATGGAGTATGGAAGGGGATAGCTCTCTACCAAACGGTAGTTGGATTTTGAAACGCTCCACCCGGGTGCGTTTAAGGAACACTGAACTTGGATCAAGGTCCAGTCATCGGGTGCTTCTGCTAGGGAGATACAATCGATGTCGTAAGTCTTCCCTCCCATATGTACCTGCGATTCCGGAAAAAAAAAACAACGCACAGAACCGGGGAGAAACAAAACAAGAACATGTTTAAGGCTCAAAGAACAATAATATCCAACATAAATCTTTAAATGGACAAGGTGGAAAAAAACATCTGAGAAAATTTGAGAAATCTTGGCATCTACTCACCAACTATCACCAACTGATGTTTGTTGCACGACTTCAAAAGAATTCGAACATGTTTTATTCGGTACAAATGTGAAGAGCTCCAGCACACACCACAATCCTCAGTGGAAACGGTTATTATTGTGGAAACGGCTGGAAGTCCATCTGGGGTGAACAATTTATTTGGAGTCATCTGAACTGCTACGATTCCACGAGGAACATGGGAAAACACAAGGCTCAAACATTAGTGACATGAAGTTGTGAAGTACTGCTGATGGTTCAGAAATCCCAAGGCCAACCACCGTTTGGATGGTGCTAAAACCCTGAACAAAAAATAGGATAAACTACCGTTCCCTCAACTGGTGAGTTTACCGGATTCCTTCCATCAACAGTAGTTCGCCCAAAAAACCAGGGATAGAATCACAACTGTCAACCATTCTATACTTCAGTTGTCCAGGTCTTGGGTGGAGAATGATCCGTTTGCGGACCTGGGTGGATTCAGGAGTTATCTTCAGGCTTGCTAAACCAGAAAGCCTGGGCTGCCTATTGATGCCTGGGACTTCTAGCCTTGATCGGCCAAATGATGTTGATTTGGTCAAGCTGCTGAATCAACATATCACCCCAAAAAATTGCTGGTAAAACGTCCCTAGACAAATGGGCACATGGTTTGACCTTGACCGAAGCTGTGCCATTTGTGGTTTTGTGCTATAGTGGAGTTGCCTGTGTTGAAGATCTTTTGAAGGTACCCTGGAGTGGACCTTTCCCAATTGAGCAGTGGCAACTTGGCAAACTTTTTGACAGGATTCTCCATGTTTTCCTGATTGTTATTATTCGGCTTCCTAAATTAAAAAAGAAATATATATATATATATAAATTATATGTTATATATATATATATCTAATGGCGTCCTACATTAATTCCCACTGTGTATTTAGTACAACCCCCCCCAAACCTGTTGGGGTATCCCCCAGTTCGCCGCCCACAGGTGGGTTTGACCAAGGATCTACTGAGGAAGGAAGGACCACAAAGGACCAACAGGCTTTCGCAACCACTCCTCAGTTGGGCATGCCCGTTGCGATCCTTCAGAAATCCAGTGATCAAGAACTGGGAAGTTAAAAAAAACACGCGCGTGGAAAATAGCGTCATAAACTGATAAACCACCTGCTCACTGGATTTTTGGATTCCTTCCCTAAATGTTTTAAAGGTGAAAACTATCCACAAGTAGCAATGGTTAAGATGTATAGATATGGATATACTGTAGATATAGATAAATATATGATCCTGAACATCACCACAAGACAAAAGGTATCACTGCGAAATGTCTTAAAATCATGTCAATACATCCTGAAATACTGTCGATGGAAGAAATCCTGCACAACTTGAGATACTGGTGCAGGATTTCTTCATATTTCTTCCATCAACAGTATCCTGAGCATTGGCCCTATTGAATGATCAACTTGAAAAAAACTTTCAGATTTTCGACTTGGACTCTCCAACTAAAAAAAACGCACGTGTGCCAATGAAAAACCCATCCCCCCGACGGGGTTCCATGGTTCCAAAGAACACCTTTTTCGGAGATGCTGGGTACTTGGAGGATCATCCTAGTTAGTAACCCCCATGGAAAGGGAACAACCCTACTTAGGGGATATACTAACCATGGTTATTAATAACCACTTACTAACTGGGATGATCCTCCAAGTAGGCAAACAAACACTTTGAACTTTTGTGGCACTTTTTGAACCTTTCTGCACATAGAGTTTTCTCATGTGATCACCTAACTTGATCTAAGAGCTCTGAAAGAAGGACCCAAAATTTTCAAGTTACAGTATTCAGTGGCTGCACTATTTTACCAAATTTCTATACACTGTAACCCAACAAACGATATATCTTGACCCTGATACAATCAAAAAAATGCAAGACAATCTCAACCAACAAAGGGTTTTAATGACTCAGTTGTTGTTTTGCACACCAGGTGCATCTTGAAAGCAAACGAATCACTTTGCACCAACCTATCATCGGAAATTGGAGGTGTTTTTAAAAAAAAGGGAAACAACGGCTTTCAGCTGGTGACTGGTTTCAACCCAATTGGAAAAGATTAGTCAAAAATTGGAATCTTCCCCAAATAGGGATAAATATATAGGGGTGAAAATAAACAATATTTGAAACCACCACCTAGGCACCTAGGATTTTATAAGTTCTGATGCAAACTTTACGAAAAAGGTGTTGCAATGCCATCATTGCCACTTCAAGCTGCTATCACTTCTTGGGGTTTCTTTGAAGAGAACCATCCACTGGCCATCCGGTCATGACCCCAACAACAACTACATCTTTTATTACGCCAAGTCTCAGAAAGACGGGGAGGCTTCGCAGATTGGCTTCAATCTCACTTTGATCAATACCTTCGCAGTCAGGCCCGCAAGGCTTTCATGTGAAGTTTTGGCCACTAAAATAAGACCAGGATATTTTAGCACGCAGTGAGAGGAGGTTTGAAAAAATCAAGCCATTCGCAACACGGGATGGCTCCTTACCAAAACAGCCAGGAGGCTCATTGCCATGAGATACGCCAGGGTTTTTTAGGGAATCCTATCAGTGCAGCTAATTGTACCGGAAAGTGTCGATGAGTGTGTCAAAAGGAAGCATCGAAATTTTATCCCTGAAACTAACATAGCCCCGGAAAATAGGCCATCCCAAAAGGAAACTAGTATTCCAACCATACATTTCCAAGTGCTATGTTAGTTTCAGGGAGGGTAATACAATAAACCAGTGACTATCCCATCTTCCAATCCCTTCCATGCTACACTCTCCCAGGTGAGAGATCTCTTTGTTCATTAGCATGTGCTACTTCCAGAAACTCAGAGATATATGAGATATCAAGTTGTTAAGCAATGAAAATGGAACAAAATCAATCCATATCAGCCATCCACTAGCACAAAGGATTAAACGTATCTCTCTCTCCGAATCCAAGTGACCTGAATCACTACACTTCCATGTGTCCACTTTCACAACAGAAAATGATCCATTGACATAAATTGACATACAAAACGCACCTTCCAAGGGGTGCCGTCCTGGTATATATTTACCTACAAATTTACCAGGACCAAATCATGTTTTGCATGGTAGTGGTAAACAAAAACCAGGACCAGGACCATGGATGGTATCGGATCTCTCTTGGCTGGAAAACGCATCCAAACTTCCAACTGCATTGGTCCCAAGGTACAGGCTTTATCCAACCAAACGTTGGGCGGGCGACCTTGTCCTTAAGTGCCGAGTCTAAAAGAACAAGCTTTTTTTGGCGCCAAAAAATAAGGGAGTTTTCCTCTTATCTTTCCTTGGTTCCTGGGGGCTTTGTTACATAAATTCCTTCAAACTCTGGCGGAAGGAAAAGCATCTTTCCCCCCACAATTTGGAGAAGTTCCAGCTCTTTTGGAGTGCACAAGTCACTGTCTTCAGTGACCATTCTTGGAGGCTTCGAAGGAGTTCCACAAACTTTTTGTCAAAGCATGCGATGATTCCCCCAAGAGCCCTCGGAACATACTTCACCAAGGGAAAAACCATTGAAATAGGACTCCAATCCCTTTCTATCAAATACCATGTGTACTTGATGTTTCATCACATACCACTACAAACAGAAATCGTCCACCTCAATAAAAACAACTCAAACAGAACTGATTCACATGATTCCTCATAAAAAGAAACCATTACATCTTACACCCCTGAAAATTATCATGGAACCTGAAAAATGGACCCCTGAAATCTCGGAGATTCCTTTTTGGAAACACCCATCATTTTCAGTTGTTTTTTGATTGTTTCCCACGTTACAAAACTCAGCGTCCCAAGGTCTGAGTCTACGTCCACAGAAAAAAATCACCGAGTTTCTCGCCACGAATTTCTTGCGAAAACTGGTGAGTGCCCGCCATTTGGCATCAGGATCATCACTCCAGGAGTGAGAGATGAAGGCATCACAATCACCCAAACCTCTGGGATTTTTGGTGAAAACGTTAAACTCGCAGGTGTTACCCATTACGGATCCAATCTACATGAAAACCATAAAAAATCAACCATTCATGTAGGTAAATATTACATGGATCCTATGGGTTAGGAAATGGGCTGAGGGTGGGTGAATAGGATCCCTTCATCCAGATGTATTACGGATAAATGTTGGGAAAGTAAGCATCTTGTTGTTGGTCCTTTTCTCTGTGATGATTTTGCAAAAACTCAGACCGTTCAGCCAATACCTTTTTGGGTTTTAATATTGAAGCCAAGAGGATTAACCAGTTTGAATACATATCATATCTTGGGCATGGCACCCTTCCCAGTAACAGTCACCACCAGGATTACTTACATGTTTGGCAGGGGATTCGGGATTCCTATAAACCTTCATCTACCACTGTTACTGGGAGGGGACCACACCTTACGTATCATATCATATTTAGGTTTTTTGAGCATATCCCATAGGTTGAACTTCCTGTTCCACTGCAGGTTTCCTGGAGGCGCAACCGGCTCCTACCATCATTAACCATCAACCGGGCTCACATCGGTATGTGTTAAAAACCACCACTTCACCAAGAACTCACACCTACTCTAATAGTTAACATCCCAGACTTTTCGCATTGATTTTCATGTTCAAAAAATCGTACCTACTTAGGCATTTGCGGCATTCTCTTAAAAAGCTACGTTCACCAAGTAACTGCCTGAAAACCTCGGGACGAAGAAGGGTTGAAACCCCACATCCTATTGCCATGGTGGATTTTGCGGATCGAGGAACTCGCTGGCATGGATCGTTCAAATAGATCCGTCGAAGGTTGATTACTACCTGTTGGGCCGTTTGCAGCCGGGGTAACCGGGTCCGAAACCGCCATGGCCCTGTGGGCCGGAGCTCATGACCCTGTTGCAGGTGAACCAATGGAAGGTGAACAACAACAATAATCCGCCCAAATCTAATACCATCATTCTGGGATTAAGGGAGCCACAATAAAAAACAGAAAAAGATCAACGAAAAATGAATATGTATCATTTAAATAGATTAGATTGATAGAATTGTATCAACATTACAAAGACAAATGATTGATACCAATCATTTTTATCATCACAAATCATCACCTATCTTTTATCTTCCATATGTTCTGTCCATTTAACCACCATCATCTCCTTTCAGAACACCCTTTTTTCAACATTCACTACCGAAACCAATGTCCACAACTGGGTGGTACTCAACCCCCGCCTTGTTGCGACCCTTTGCTCGTCATTTAGTAGGTCAGTAGGAAAAAATATGTCATCCAAACAGCTCATTTTCCCATCACGATAAGCACAGCCCAGAAAATCATCCCCCCAAAAAAAAACCATTTCTAGTTGGCGGTTTCAGATTTCAACCCATTTGAATCGTCAAATTGGATCATTTCCCCAATTAGGGATGAACAAAAAAAATATTTCGAAACCACCACCCAGTGTTAAAACCATGGTTCATAATGGGTCTTTCCAAAAATAGGGATTACCCTTCAAAATGGATGGGTTTATAATATGGAAAACCCCCCATTGTTGTTTCCCTCAAAAACGCCCATGTTTTTTTTGTACACAAAAACCAAGGTACTCAAGTCGGACAGCTGCAATTTGTCCAAAGAAATGACTCGAAATCGAGAACTCGCTTGCTCCAAAGCTTCCTTCCGGGAGGGAGGGAGTTAGCTCAACTCATCCCACCCGTTAGGGTTACGCAACTGGTTGGTTCATGCACCCCCCGAAAGGGTTGCCAATTTTTTCCTACCTGATTTGGATGGTGGGTTTTTGAAACCCTGGTAAATTTCATGAGATACTACATACCAACCTCAACTGTTTTGCAGGATTTTGTTCCATGTATAGTTGGGAATCCTTATAATCGATATAAATATATACATATATATATATATATAAATAACAATGGAAATATTTGATATTAATATATATATATACATATATTTATAAAATCTATAAAAAATATATATATAGGCCCCACTATTGGGTTGATGACCATCCCCTAACTCAGGGAACGGATGCGAGTTGAAAAAACCCAGCACATGTGCTCCATGAGACGGGGGGAATATTTAAGCCTACATTGATCCCATATGGGTGTTTCCAAAAATAGTGGGTTTTCCCCCCAAATCATCCATTTTAATAGGGTTTTCCATTATTTTCACCATCCATTTTGGGGTACCCCTATTTTCGGAAACATCCATAAATCTCATGTATGTAGGCAAATATTCCAGTCTCACGGAGTAAAAGGGAGTTTGTTCATGGTTTGTTTGTTTGTTTGTTTGTTTTCTTTGGGAAAAGTTTCGTACTTCTTTCTAGAAACACGGTTTTTGATGGTGTTGTTTGCGGGGACAGTTTTGTTCATTATTTTCAACCATCTCCAAACGTCAGAAGGGCCAATGTGTTGCGGACTGTTTGTTTCCTACATCATTTTGTTTCGTATCATGAAGTGGCTAAGGTCCAAAAGCTGTTGTCGTCGCATCAAATGAGCTCGTGGTTGCGTCATTATTATTCAAAAATATGTTTCAAGTAGAATTCCCTTTCATGGGTGTTTCCTAGGTTAGCACAACACCATCTCCAATTGCCAAGTTCACCACATGAATAGATTCTGTCACAAAAGTGAGAAGAAATCTGAGTTGAGCTGAACAATTCTATTTCGCCAGGCTAAGATAAAACTCAATTTTTTGAGCACTTCAAATTTTGACCTTCCCTCTGACAAAGATGACATTACCACGAATTTTCTCAAAGTCAGTAGAACTCAACACAAAACGGTGCCTGCACGTCGCAGTTCCCTACTAAGCTGGCCTCAGTTTCTTCGCCGTGGCAAGGAGCAAAATGTTTTTTGCAGCATGTCAAGGTCTAATTTATTACACCTAGCTGTCAGCTGTCTACTGAACAAAAAGCTCATTTTACCAGCAGCAAATCTTCATATTTCTTGAGGTAGCACTGACAGTTTAGACAGGCAGGACTTGGACTTTGTCTTATCTAGGGTTTGACACCCTGGTATGGATGCTAGATGCGTCCATATTCACAGTATGACTTGTGAAAATCAGGTGAGCCTTTTTTCAGCAAATCTGATCACCTCCCAAACTCCAAAGTGACATACTTTTGGAGGCTCCCAGGTTGGAGGTTGCATGCCACATCATGCCAAGAGAGCAGCACAAATGTAACATTTAATGATTGATGCATTTTTTTTGGGTGTGGCCTGCCCAAAATTTATTTGAATGCAAAGACAAAGATTTAGATTAAAAACAGGGTTAACTCATGCACTTGTAGTTGATGCCAATCAATTGTTTGAACGTATATCGTCAAGTTGCAGCAAGTTGATCTAACCATTCCATGGCGGTGTCCTACCAAATCTACCATTCTTTAGGGTCCTGCCCAAACACTGTAAGAGTAGTGCATAGCGAAGGTTAATAAACGATCCCTTCTTAAGAAAGGTGATGATGATTGTCCCACTGTTTATTGGATTTGGACAGCCTCCACCAAGGCATTGTGTCAATTGCCTCATGGTATTGCGCATCTTTTCGAAATCATATGTGACGTAAAATATGTGACGTAAATCATAGTATGGGAAAAAACATATATATATATATAATATATATATATACATATTTATACAAAAAATGTACATAATATAAACATATATAAATAGAAAAATAATAATAATTAAACATATATGTGTATATATATATATATACCAATCCACCTTCATAATAAAAAACCTGTCAAAATTGCCACCCACCCCAAAAACTCCAAGTTTGGAAGCGGATGGTTTGGATCTTCGATCTCCAACCCAAGTAGCGATGCCGGCCGCCGCAGCGGTTCGCTCTGTGGCTTCGAAGTAGCGGCGTAAGGCTTCGTGGAGGCGCCGTGGCACGCCGGTGTAGCAGGTGAGGCACCTTGGAATTCATAGGGGGAAAAATGGTGGTAAAACCCCTTGGGATGGTACTACCCTAGCTGTTTAACCACCCCAAGGGGCCAACAAAACCCACTTTTTGTAAGGTGTATATGGGGTTGATTATGGTTGATGATTATAAGGGAAAACATGTTGGGAAAACCCCTTGGCAAACGGGGGGCCCCGTAACCAGTAGCTACTACCCTTAGCAACTCCGAGAAATGGCTTATTTAACAGTAGGGAAAAAATGGTGGGGGCCCCTTGGGATGGCACCCTTAATCATCAACCATTACCATAATCAGCCCCATATACACCATATTATAATATATATATATAGTGGGTATTCATTGGCTATATCCCCTTCTAAAGGGCTCCTTGGGGGGTTAAACAGGTAGGGTACCACCATTTTACCTATATGATTGAAAGTACTGTAGATAGAAATATGCCGACATTGCTGAAGAAAGGACGTGACGTGACACACAGGCAGAATTTCATTACCAAGGTCAAAAGAAGATCGTGCTAGCATCTCCCAAGATAGGAATAGTTTGGGTAGGCGGCTATGAGAAACCAAGTCTCATAGAGATTGCAACATCTCCTCATGGGGGTGATGTACATCACATCAACCAAAGGTAAACAAGTCCCTTTACATATGGCATGCCGTGGGATCCAATGTGAAACTCTAACTAGTTGCTGCTGGTTTCAATCTGCTTTTCCAATACACCCTTTATCACCTTGTGTGACAAGGTAACAAAGCTGCAAAATAGCTGCCCCATGCAGTATAATTACCTCCCAAAAATGCCATCTGGTTTGAAACCAATGGATATTTCATGATATCTGATATTTTGGTGGTCAGGTCCATTTCCTTTCAAAAAAACACACACCATTTCCAACAACAAACTCCGGTTGGGGAATTTCCTCCGTTCCACGACCACGACGCCAAACGGCTCAGAAACCGAGTGGCAACCCCAATAGGTCTCCAATCAAGAAGAAGCAGCCGGTTGAGAGTCGATGGATGGTGACAGAGTCGATGATGATGCTGGAGATATCAACCTGAAAATCTGATTTGGTGGTTTGAAACATATGAAAAAATGGGAAAAAGATATAGCCGGCCCCTGAAGCCTTACATTTTTCGAAAAGGTGAAAATAGGCCATCCGAAAAGGATGGCCTACTTTTCCAAGCATCCATTTTCAGGTGCTTTTGCTGTTAGTTTCAGGGAGGGTATTTGTTTTGGGGAAAATGCCACCAGATGTGGAGGAATATGTCCCCTGGGTCGGTTTTGGAGGGTTTTGAATATGAATTTTGTCGGTTACTCATATGCACTCCCTACAACTAAGAGCAGACCTACCCCACAGCCCCCCGCAAAGATGATGGTTGGGAGATTATTTTCCTTTTTGGGATTCGACCTAGTTTCAGTGGCTGTGTTAGTTTCAGGGAGGGCAAACATTCCAACAAAGTCCTTACACCGTAATCGATAGGAACAAATCAGAGCTGTTTAAACGCTAGTTGCCTCCAAGGATCTTGGGTCTTGCATTCCAAAGATTAGCTTCGTTTTTTTGGGATAAATTGGGCAACGGTAAGCTACATGATACATGACCTTTTAAAATATAAACTACCCACCAAGCAACCTTAATTTTTCATGGATGAATTCCGTTTGGGTTTCTGGGACGCGGAAAATACGGTGTGGGGCGTCTGTAGGATGTCTTATTCTAAGGATCTCCACTTGCCAGAATTATCTTCGGTTTCTTTCTGGGAGACTGTTTGGTAATGTAAGAAGTAGTGAACCGTTAACCTTTCCTTCACTAGGCAGTTCACCAATTATCCCAGGAAGATAAAAAAGCATAGGATACCAGGGGCTTTCTCTCTCAGTCTCTTAGTTCCAAAACTCCCAAGCCAAAAGCTTTATGTCATAGATGTAAGCCGTAAGCCATTTCACAGATGCTTTTGGAATCCTATACGTTTCAAGAACTACCAGTAGACTCGAATAAATCTTGGAGGTGAAATGTGTCCAGAAAAAAAACATAGGTGGGAATGCAAGCACATTCACGCAGTATTAGTCATAGAGAGATGTATAGTCAAAGACGATGTGAAACACGTTGGCATGTGTAAAACCCCATGGCAGTTTATCTGTCACTCGCGCGGGTCACCTTTTCGTGTAGAGTTGAAAAAATCAACCTCAAAGAAGTTGAAATGGTCATGACTACTGACTTGGTGCAAGTTTTGTGTGGATACCTCGCCTTCACTTCTCCACAAACGTATGGATAAACCCTACCTTCTGCCCAGCAGCAAAACAGTTCACCTGAAAGAACATGGTCAAAAAACGCCACATTCCTCAGCGATGACCCAATCCAAACTGGACATCCCATGAGGTATCGTGAACCTCAAGTCTCAAGTCAACTAAAATTGCAATGAAAGAAACACACCATCATATGGTCCATTTGTCAGTTGCCATCTTAGCTTTTTGCCTAAAGTTCCTGGTAGCCGACCCCGTCAGCAATAGCATTGTTCACAAGAGTTCTGATTTCACAAGAGTTCTCGTTCGTTTCACAGGATTGTCCTGGAATGAAGGGGTGGGCATCGTTGATTTCACAAAGCGTTGACATTGATATATCGTCATCAGTAAGGAACGCAATGAGCGTTCCGGATGCTTGTGGCGAAGGGTTGGGAGGCCAACAACGACTTAGCCTTATAGTCTTTACATAGTCTTTACTAACCTACCTTTCATGACTTAGTCTGCACCAGTTTCGGCCATCGTTTTTGGGGATGTTTTCCAATCTTAAAGGTGTGCCCACCCAAAAAAGGCAAACAAACCGCCCAAGTTTCCGCCATCCATCGGGTCACATTCCCCCCCAAAATCGTCATCCCCCCATAGGCCAATAGGTAGGCACCAAGAATTGCCAAGGCGCGGTTTTGCATGATGAAAGCGCTCTCTTGCAATGCTGTTGACAAGAAAAGGGCCATAATCAGCAAATTCCATCCAACATTCCAAACCTTAGATACCAAAGAGTATCCAAAAATTTGGGATTTCATCTCTACCCGTCTTTAGCGTCTCCACACAAACAGGGATGAACATAAGATATATCTTAAAATGCCAAGTCCTTGAAGCTGCCTGTACTCGGGACCTTGGGGACTTGGCAGACAGGGAGCTCCAAATTTTCAGGGTTGGAAGATGACTGGACCCTTCGGAAAGTCATGACTATACCCCATACATCCCCATACCATCCATGGGACTGGCATATTTACCTACACTTGGTTGATTTTTATGGTTTTCATGTAGGCAAATACACCATACATGGATGATATGGGTACTAGTTGGTGGTTTCAACATGTTTCAACCCCTTTCGAAAAATATGAGCCAAAATGGGTTCAGCCGACTTTGACCATGTATTCCTGTGACGAACCGGCCATCGAACTTCACTTTCTCCTTACTCCTTCAAACCTTTAGGGCCCGAAGTTATGCCTTCCTTTCACACTACTCCATTGTGCAAAATGCACAACCTTCACTTCAGATGGAATCCCAACACAAATGAGCCACGAAAAAAAAAAAAACTCCTACTTTCCAATTGTACTGGTTCGTTAATAGGGATCCTGGATCCTTATAACTCCGTTTATAATAATCCCCATATATCTGGGTAGTATAATCCCCTATATAATTCAACCAACCAGGGAATTTTTCGTGGCTCAAATGTCGATTTTTCATACCAGAAAAAAAAGATGTCCACCACTTCCATCCCCACTTCTGCAAGAAAATTCCGAACGAAGCACCACCATTTTAACATCATTTCACGCAAGTTTTTGGTAGGTTTCAGATTGCTTCTCCAGGATAGTTTACCATGGTTCAACATGGGTGTTTCCAAAAATGGTGGTACCCCAAAATGGATGGTTTATAATGGAAAACCCTATTAAAATGGATGATTTGGGGGGAAAACCCACTATTTTTGGAAACACCCACATGCTTCCACCCTTCCCAACTGTTGAACAGATGTTGTCTGTGTTCTCGGCTCCAAGGATGCGGAGGTAAAGGCCGATTTTTCCATCCACTCCAAGGGACGCAAAGACAAAGGTACCAAACGCAAATCCCGTTGGACATGCGACGATGCTCCAGGATGACAATGCGATGATGTTCCCCTGGGAGTTTACCAAGTAATTTGTTTTAAAAGTTTAGTTATTTTGTGATTTTGTGTGTGTGTGAAAAAGGGGAGGCATAACATATAGTACAAGGTGTAAATATGAATTTATCTATATATATATATACCATATAGTACAAGGTGTAAATTATATTGTTTTTTAATTAAACATCACCCCCACTCAGTCCAAAATAGACCTCTAAGATCACTAGGGCTGGATGTGCTTGGAGAGTTGTTGTCGGCAATCTTTTTTGGATCACAACGTGAAGCTACAAACAAAGTGCAAGACATGCCTCAAAGATGAACAAACACCCGTTCTACGGAGACCAGCTCATTGATTGGTCATGCATCTGGCGGAAATGTTTCCCTTTCATGGAACAATGCAATGCGGGAACAAAATGGTGCAACATTTCCCCACACCCGCACGAAGGAAAGAACCACTTTTGTTAGATGTCTGCCAGAAATCTCATCGACTGTCGGTTACGCTGTTCCTTTGTGACTACACCAATTTTTATCTGATTGGTTTAACTAGTAACCGCAGGGGTTCCCAAGTTCCTAAGCAGTTTTGTGTAAAACCCACCATGGTTGACTGGGTAGCATTTACACTCCCTGCAACTAACATGGCACCTGAAAATCAAAGGTTAGAAGATGTAATTTCCTTTTAGGATGACATATTTTTTAGGGGCAAACTGTTAGTTACCCATTTCCAAGGCCATTTATAGTGGAGGTCTGGTCTTTCATCCCATTTATAACTGGTAGGGGCCCAGTTATAGTGGCAATACTATTTTATTGATCTTCACCGGGACCCCAAAAAATACCGATACCCATATGATCCATGTTTTTGGAATATTCACCTACATTTACCATAAATCTATGTCAAATAGTAGGTAAATAATTCCAAAAAACATGGATCCTATGCGAAAGGGATCGCACCAAAATTTGCCGAAAAAAAAGAAAAAAACACACACACAACTTCGGACCAAAACTTTTCTAGTTGGTGGTTTCAACCCCTTTGAAAAAGACTAGTCAACTTGGAAACCTTCCCCAAGTAGGGGTGAAAATAAAAAATATTTCAGTTGCCACCACCTAGACAACTTCGGAGGTCCCAACTTTTCTCACCAAAAAACACCGAGAGGCAGCAACCAGCTTCTGAGAAATCTCTCAAGCGCTTCACGGCATCGACCGCTTCCTTAGCTTGGCACTCCACTTGCAGCTTCAACATGGCGAGCCGTCAACCTAACTCCCCCCGCCGCTATTGTATACTTGGATGTCCCAGAAAGTTAGTAAATGCATAGTAAGTGGGGTATAACCTACCTATAAATGGGGTATATTGGGGGTATAACCCATTTACTAACTTGGAGCACTACTTGGAGGATCATCCCATTTAGCAAGTGGTTAATAACCATGGTTAAGAAGTCCCCTAAGTAGGGTTGTGGGACCCCTTCCAAATAGGCTAAACGGCTTATAAATGGGGGTTACTAACCACTTATTAACTGGGATGATCCTCTAAGTAACTCCCCCGCCACTATTGTATACTAACCCACCTCCCCTTGAAATATATGGCCTTACTATTAAGGGCTTATGAAAACCCATTGGTTTCCCATTAAACCCTTATTTCTGAGGGGGGGGTACGTTAAGGGAGGATGTAGGTTGGACCAGCCAGAATGCATGGAATACTGAACCTTTCCTAAACTACACAACCAGGTAACCTCACTGCCGGATCCATGGGACTGGTATATTTTCCCTACATTTCGTTGATTGATTATGGTAAATGCAAGTAAATGTACTATACATGGATCCTATGGGACTTCAAAGATTGAAGCTTTCTCTTTTTTATTTGGATTTTCTGAGGTTCTCTTTATGGCACCTTTGATCGTTAAATTGCAGGGTATTTTGGAGGTCAAATCATTTTTTTGAACACCCAAATTATGGAGGTTTCTTTCGGATAAAAAAAAGACTTTAGCAACCTTCATCCTGCTGATGGTAGAAATCCTGCAATAGCTGAGATTGGTAGTTTATCCCATTATTTTACAGGGTTTTACACATTATCCCAGGTGGTTGGCCTTGGGATTTCTGAACCATCAACAGAACCAATAGCTGGGATGTCCAAACCCCTGTAAATGATAAGATTTTCATCACATCAGCTGGTGAACGCAGGATTTCTGAACTATCAACAGTATTACATGTACTCCCTTGGGGAGCTGAAAAGTTAAGCAATCCTAAAAGGATTTGACAAGCTACCCGGTGAAGAATCCCATCTCCAAAATTCTCCCAAGATCACAGAGGGGCGGTTGGTCTGTGAAACTCTTTCATAGTGCAAAGCTGCTTCTGTTTGACAATTTGAGGATCTAAATGACAATGAAACTCGAAACATCAGCAGAAAGTAGGAGGATAAGCATTGACAACTATTTCCCACAAAATCGCAACTCCTGAAAAAGGAATTTCATCAACTGGACCGCCCAAAGGGTGCCAAACGGATAACAAAGGGTGCCATTTTTCGCAACCCCTTAGGGTTCTTGCATTGGAGGGTGCTAGTATATACTTATTACAAAAATATAAAAACACATTTTGTTTTATATATAAAGGTATAAACGACAAATATATCTATATATATATACACATATATTGTAAATATATTTCAATACACACACACTTACATATATACATATATGTGATCTCCAGACATCCAGCTCTTTTTTCAGTGAAATTTGTCACCTGGCATCCTTAAGTCCAAGTGACATATCCTGTGAAACAACCGCACAATGCAGCAACACCTACGACAGCGAAGCGTGTAAGGCTTGCATCATCTGGCAAAGGTGCCTTAGGATTTTCGGAAAAAACCCAACATGCTGCAGGGGGGGAAAATGGTTTCACCACCCGAAAACTAATGGAGTTTAGTTGTGGTTGGTTGTTGTTGTTTCTGGTTTTTGTTGCTGTTTGTTGCTGTTTGTTGTATTATATATTAATGATTGATCGTTGCTTGTTGGAAAACTAACGGACGGCTGGAAGCCCTAAAAAATGGTGGTTTGAATCGATGCTTTATGATGTTTTTGCCTTTTCCAAGGGAGTATCTTCAGGTTGAATTTGTTTGCTTTCAAGGGTTTTTCACCAAAGTACTGGTAATTCATCATCATACTACCAGTGTTGATGGTTCAAACATCCAGCATTCACCACCTTTGAGATCTATAAAACACGTCGTAAACAGTGGGATAAACTACCAATTTTGACCGGCGCACGATTACTTCCAATCAAGATGTATCAACAATTTAATGAGGATTATCGGATTCATCAAAAATGACAACTTTATCTACGTATCCAGTAGTGCCCAAACGCTGTCACAATGAATTAATGGATTGATACATCAAGTTGATAAAGGTCCCGTACGGTCCCTTGATGATCATTTGTGATGATCATTTACTATGCAGTTGCTACTTAGGTGAAGTCATCTTGCAAACCAACAGAGGCCCTCATCATGCAGGTTTTCATGGTTCGGAAATCTGGTCACCAGTGAAAGTTGGCAGTTATCCCACGAGTTTCTTCTGAAAGGTGCTTGGCCGGATTTATGCACCATCAACAGTACCGACTGCGATAAAGTGGATTTTTGTCAATGAACTGTTACTGTAATGTTAAAGAAATGGGCAAAACACAGAGAAATGGATATAGAATTCAAACATCTTCAGTTGAAAAAAATTGAGCAATGACCAAAGCTGTAGTTGGTTGGGATTAAATCAGGGATTATACTACCTGCAGGTATTTTAATCGGGATTATAATAAGCCATTATCAGGATCCCGTTAAGCAACCCGTACAATGGAATGTCACAAGCGTTTTGATCGCTGCTCAATTGCTTCTTTAAGTCTTTAAGTCTTTGGTAGGTCAAATTGCCAGCCCAGGTCCCCCGAACGATCAAAATCCTAGCAATCCCGCGGATTTTTGCTCATCAAAAACTCACAGCGAACCACTCACGGAGAATCCGCGTCGGTAGATGGTCCACAAGCAATCAGAAATAGAAACTGTAGTGATTTGATGTGATTTGATTTATTCTGACATGATTTCTCACCCGACATTTACTGTTGATGGAAGAGACCCTACCAGTGGATATGGCAAATATCCCTTGATTTACAAGGGTTTCATACATGTTGGTGCAGGACTTCTTCCATCTGAAAATCAATCAATGGTTGGGAGATGACATGTCCTTTTGGGATGGCCTATCTCTAGGGACTATGTTAGTTTCACAGGGCCGGGTATCTCCCATCAAGTCTTCAACAAAAAAACCACCTGAAATTCGCGAATTCTCTGAAGTCAAAAAGTTCCACATTTTGTTGCGGGGAATTTTCAAACGCATAATCATTCCAAAACACATATATATATATATATATACCCCCAAAAATTTTCACATAGGTACCCAAAAAATGCCCATATTTAGAAGCCGGAACCACCCATCATTTTGGGCTCATCCAGGTCCCATTCGTTTCAGTTTCGGCGTATCTCTGAACAGAAAGTTTCATCACCGGTGAAGTTTCGGCCGTTTCGGCCGAGGTGCTGATACTAACAATGCCTGAGATCAAACACAGGCCGCATTTTTGGGGGTGGGCAATTTGGATGTTGCCGAAAAATAGTGTTTTTTTTTTACCCCCCAAAAATCATCCATTTGTTCAATAGGGTTTTCCATGATTTTCACCATCCATTTTGGGGGTTTTCCCCCTACGTATTTTTGAAAACACCCATTTGAGAAATGGTGAGTTGTTGTATTTGCAATCATTTAACCCCCCTGAAAACTAGCATGACTCATGACACTGGAAAATTCCCATGTTCAATAGGGAAATGCATCTTCAACTGGTGGATTTTTCCATTCTCATGTTGGTGTTCGGGGATATGATTGTTTTCTGTTTTGTCAAAATTTATTGTAGTATTGTGTTGGTCAGATTTCAATGAAACAAGTATTATATATATATATTATATCATATATACATTGTATAAATCATATCATGTGTGATACACATGTGTTTGTTTCATGGAACTTCTTGATGTACGGTTCCTATGCTGACAATGATACGTGTTTCCAGGTTAAAAACTTGGGGCAGGGATAGATATGCTTTGTGCATCATGTCTCCATAAAGTGATACTGTTGGTGGAAGAAATCCTGAATGGGGTGAACCTTGCCTTCAAACACATGCACTCTGCTTTCTATCATGAATGGGGTGTTCAGTTTGAACATGTTTGAACCTGAAGAGGAACCAAGATGCCATGCCAGCCACCGAAATGGTCCAACTGATAGACAGGTCCAAGTGTTCAACGTAACCACTGGACTCCAAGCGCAAAATGATCCTTGAGATGCATGGGATAGAAATGGATAGGACTCGAATGTTGGAGGCAATTTTTTTCTTACACCCCTTATGCTCACTGCCCCCTTCTGCATGTCGTTTTGGAGTGGGTTTTGGGTACCTAAACACCTTCTCACAGGGTATTTGGAGCACTAGGGACACAGCTTTTATTGCCATTAAACATTTACCACTTTGCCTCGAGTGTCATGAAGGTTTTTGTGCATATATTCTCCGTAAGGCATCCTTGGCTCCAAAAGTTGGCATATTTTAAGGTCGTCCAAAACCACCTTGGCAAGTTCAAAGGTGGAAAATCCAACATTGACCACCAAGGGTATTGGTGAGCTTTCAATGCCCTAGCCGCTGGCCGCTAGTCTTGCTTCATAGCAGCTGGGTCAACAAAACCCCGACACTTTGATTCATCAGATCATGAAGGATATGCGGGAGGTTCCCGCAGTTTTTTCTTGGAAGGTGCTGTTTTTTGTGGTTCAACCAGTGAACTGGATTCTCTCTTTCTAAAAATCTATTATCAACTCTCTAGGGAACGATCACATATCCCACCGACTTGTGGAAAAGGAAACATCATCGACTGAAAAGTGCCGGAAATGGTTGGGGGATATGTGATTGTTCCCTGGAGGGTATATTAGAAAAACAAAACCTCTTGTCCATATTATCCAAGAAGTGACATCTTGAAGCAACACGGAGCTGGAGATTGATGTGTTTATTTTTTCCGGTGGAAAAACCCAACCAACCCCCAGGTGCCAAGAGACCAAATGCTACTAGCAGTAGCAAAAACTAAACCTGCAAAAGCCATAGTACCACTGATCTGCCTTAGTCTTTTTGCTTTTTTGTTTTGAGCCTCTGTTGGTTTTGATGATTTCAATCCAACACCAATCCTAAAACTTACGACATGGAGGGGTTCGCAAACCCCCAAACAGTTGCCCCCTTGCCTTTGATGCTTGAGATTGAGTAGGAAAATGGATGAATATCCTTGTCTTGTTTTTGAAAACTCATCACTTTACGCACCATCTAGAAAGCCAAACGGGCCAAATTTCCAAGAGTTTCCCACCCACAATCCCAGTTTTTGCAGCAAAACAAAACACCATCAGTTTGAAAGAAAACCCCACCAAACTTACCCAAAAATTTCACTCTTGAAATTTCCGTTTCATGTCTCAAGTTCCATCCGTTTTATTTCGGTTTCATGTCGTCTAAACGCCCGGATGTCCTCATCCAAACCAAGGAGCCAGCGAATCTTGCGCAAGGCTCTTTGGCCCGTAGAAAGTCTTTCCAGGATGAGTTCCTGGAGTTTCCCCGCACTGGAACGGATGATTTAATATACATATCTGGAACCCCAATGACCTCTATTTTTGAAGGTCAACCCCCTGAAACAAGGCCTTTTCCATTGAAAACAAGGGTCATTTGGGTTCTAGGTATATATATATATATATACACTCCCTATTTACCCACCAGGTGTTGGCCCCTGAAAAAAATAGGCCGAAACTTAACGCCCCCAAAGAGGAAAGGCGTTTTTTTTAACAACAATCAATTTTGCGTAGATTTCAAATGCCCTTTTACACCACACCTCCTGAGGTGGAAAGCCTTTGAAAGGTCCAAAAAAACTGACCGTTCCAAGTTACTGTATTTGGAAGACTTGCGGGTATTTATAATAGTAGATTTCATCCGCCGTATATATACCTTTTTTATTCTTTTTGCCCAGGTATGTTACATATTGCCGTAAAGGCAGGGGGGGGGGTGAAAGGATCCCGAGCCCCAGCTATTTTGCGATGATGGGGGACCTTTCCTTAACTGGATTTTGGGAACTGCCTCGATTTTTGGTTGGAGTCATGACTGTCACTAGACCTTGGAGATACGAATTTCCATGATTGCAGTCTTTTTCCGAATTTCCAGTCCAGGATGTTAAAATACATTTCTAGTTGGTGGTTGAACCACCCCCTTTGCAAAATATGAGCAAGTGAAATTGGATCATTTCCCCAGGGATCGGGGTGAAAATAACAAACATTTGAAACCACCACCTAGTTAAGTACTACCACGATTCGACAGCATGCCAAGGCACATTGTTTCTCTCCGTTGGACGCCTGCAGGTGCTGAGAAGCAAGTGGGTCTGACCTATGCTTGATGAAAGCCACTGCCTGAAGAAAACCATGAAATCAGCCACTACACCCACGAAGTTTCACATAGCCCCTGAAAAAATGCTGGTTGGAAGTTGGAAGACTACTTTCCTTTTGTGGCCCTGATGAGCCCTGCCTATTTGTATAGGGGCTATGTTAAAAATCTCCGGGGGTTAAAAAAACCCAAAAACCATGATTTTCCACTGAACCATGATTTTTTCGGGAGGCAGGGTAAAAATCCCAAAACAACCAATAACAACCAACCCAGGGGGCATTTTTTGTTGGCACTGCTCATATGTCTTACATATAGGTGACACTGGCCCTCTCAACCTTCACACACCCCAAATGATCGTTTCCATGCGATTACACATTTCGGGGCACCTCTGGATCAGCGGAAAAATCTATACAGTCAATCTCTACAATGAATGAATCGTATCACTGGACCATATATCATTGTAAGGATGTTTCGAAAAAATCATCCTGATATATACCCAGGAAGTCCAAAAACCAAACTTTTACCCATTGGTAGGATCGGGAATCCTTTATTTGGATCATCCTAAAGACCATTCTTTGTTTGGTCGTGGACTTCCAGGGTATACATACCTGGATCTTCCGTATATGTAAAACGTATATGTAAAATGTTCTGCCTTTTTGGTACGTTTTTTTGGGTGAAAAGGCACACATTTTACACACTTGGAAGAGCCAGGTATACGTATAATTGCTCTAATAATGATCCAAGTATATTCCAAGTATATATGCTATGCTCTAATCCTATGACCTGGGGATGGGATTTTTCGACCATCAATCCTACTTAGAATCGGGAAATCGGAAGGGGTGAAGAAATTCTTAGGGTGGGATAGCGAATTGTTTGTTGAAGGGACCACGCTCTGGTAAACTAACATAGCTGGCTGGAATTAAAATGGATCCGCATTGAAGATAGTATTTTCTATTGAAAATGAGGATATTCCAGCCAGCTATTAATCCCTAAGGATCCATACCCTTCCCTAGAGTAGGTTTGATGGTCCCAATCCCATCCCCACAATAGGATTGTAGGGTTAATCCCTTTCTTAGGACATACCTGGATGCTTAGGGAATGTTAGTTTAACCAAAGGGTATATTTCAAGTTATCGATTTGATAACTTGCCCTGCGGAATATTTCCTCCGCAGCGGCCTCTTTTTTTTGCTGTCGTTTCGAAACGCTGGTGAAATGGCTGCAACTCTGAATTCAACGAAAATAATGTGTGAAGAAACACAACCAACGGCAATCTATGGAACATATGCTATGTATATCTGAATACAATTATATATAATTATAGTACAATGAAGCTGAAATTGGTGACTTACTCTGAGAGACTTGGGTTTCTTTTCAAGCTTTATATACTGTCATCTCAAGGGGAAAGCCATTTCCAGCAGGCATTTCAGTCAGAGCAATTCAGAGCTGTACACGAATCGAAAATGCCACGAATGCGAACAGCTTGGGATTGCAAAAAGAATACTGAAGAATTGAATATGGGGGTTTCCTAAAATGGTGGTACCCAACAACCATGGGTTTTCCTACTAAAAATGATCATTTTGGACCGTTTTGGGGGTACCACCTTTTAAGGAAATACCCATATACTGCAGCATTTTGAGGATAAAAGCAACCTTAACAAATCTCTTCATCGAGGGATCTTCCCAAGCCTAAAATGCAACACCCATGGACTAGACCTGGTAGCTTTTGCACCAGATCCGGCTGTTGTGTTGCCAGTGGCAAGCATTAAAATTCCCATTGGTGAATCACTCAACAATCAACATAGTCACAACCTTGGAACTTTCGTAAAGCTTAGCTGCACATAGGTACAGGGTTTTGTTGGGTGAACCAACCCTTTATATGGGAAATGGTTGGGTGGGGCCTTTGACATCTGTAACCCTGCAAGTTCAAGTCGGCCATAGATTCAATGGCCTGTCCGAAAAAGACCATTAGCAAGGATCTGGAGTCAACAATTGCAGGGGATCATTATCTTAATGGTCGGCTTGACTTACAGGGGAAATAAATGGAAATATGGTGCACACCACCTTTTGAATGTATGAATCATGATCTTACTTGTCGTAACTAGTGGAATATTCACAAGAAAACACCCCCCACCGCTGATTCACTAACCAGCCCAATAAGGTGAACGGTGGGATTTCTGAGGCATCAAGAGGAAACATCCAACAAGTCCAACACCAAGTCCCCAAAGTACTTAGCTAATCTACACTACACCCCCGAAAACTAACGGCTGGAAGCTGAAAATAACCACTTGGAAAAGGAGAAACATCTACAAGTGGCACCACGTTCTTGGGTTCCATGTGAGTTTTCCGTGTTTTTTGAATTAATTTGAGACCTCCAAGGATTTTTTTTCAAAAAAAAGACTCCGGCAAATAGAAAAAACCGCTGTACTTTCAATTTTTTCTGTGCAAAAAACAACACAAACGAAGCTGTCAACTCACTGCGGCTGCGCAAAAAGTACCCCAACCATCCTTCAACAAGAGATGGGTGTTTCCAAAAATAGGGGTACCCCCAAATCATCCATTTTAATATGGTTTTCCATTATAAACCATCCATTTTGGGGTACCCCTATTTTTTGAAACACCCAGATCTCAATTTAGGAAAAAACATCCATAATGTAAATTTTCATCACCTGTCCATCCATTTTACAACCTTCGTTCTGCCATTTCCACTTTCCACCCCCCAAAAAACAAAAAAAAACCAAATACACATACACAACCAGTTTTCTTTTTTTCAGGCCACCAACTATTATTTTCTTAAAACCATCCAAGGTGCATATATCAGGTACATCCCTTCTCCTTCCCATGAGGATAAGTCGTTTGGCCAACTTTGGATGTTGCTGTACCAACTCATCCAGTACTGCCTCTTGACGTAGCAGCAAGCTGTTGTCTGATTGCAGCAAACGCCAGCAAGCCAATTCCACCTCGAAGGGATGGTATTTGACAAGGAAGAAACAAGTCGTTACCCTCTGGTAAACAAACATAGCTGGCTGGAATGTCCATATCTTCAAAGGGTCCATGTTCCATTGCTATGTTGGTTTACCAGAGTGTAGGCTTCATATCAAAGGGAACAATTTGCGGGAAAATCATGTTCATCAAACAAAACCACATTTCGAAGTATGACAGTTTTCATTTGCTACCTGTATCAACCCCTTTGAAACATATGCTCGTCAAATTGGAAGTCTTCTCCAGGTAGGGATGAAAATACCAAAAAAAATGAGTTGCCACCATCTAGGTTTTCATCTGCTACGTCTTGATTCATCTTACACCATTGGGTGTGATGTATGAGCGAGTGCGTTGGCGGTTACGACTCAGTGAACGTCAAGGCCGGGCGGAACTTCAAGGTGCTGGCGTTCACTGTGGACCCATCTTGTGTATCATTTTGTACTTCAGACCTAGGTACCAAACCGTGAAACAACATGTAAAAAACATCAATTAAATTATATACATATCTCCAAAAATCACTCAGAATCATCCAAAACCACATTGTCGGTGGTAACATTTCACGACAACTTCCCCCATTCTTTTCCCAAATACCCAAAAAAAATTAACGAACCTTCACCCCTTCCAAACACCCCCCCCCACTCAACCCACCTCACTTCCAGTATCCAAAAGCTGGCTCAACAAAGTGAGGACGTTGTCCTGCTGGTTTCGGAAGGCACCAGGGATGCTGAGTTTCACCGTCGACCCTTGAAACCCCCAAGGGGTTGGTGACTGTAAGGTGACCTCCCAACTTTTCGTAGGGGATCAAACGGTCAAAAGGTGGCTTGAAAATCACCTGGTATATACCCAACACGGATCCATGGATGTATGGTATATTTACCTGCATGAATGGTTGATTTTTATGGTAAATGTAGGTAAATATGCCATACATGGATGTTTGTTCATTAGTTTATAGGATCTTACCTCCATCATTTCCCATAAGATCTATGGGACTGGTATATTTACCTTACATTTACCCTAGAAATCACCCAAAATGCAGGTATATATATATATACCATGACCATGGATGGTATGGATGTTTGTTTATTAGTTTATCCAAGTTCGGTTCATCTTCTTTTTCCAGTTGGAAATGCTCACCCTTTTTCAGGTGAAGCCTTCGCTGTTAGGAACGACCGTCGTGGGAAGTTCCCTCATCATCTCAAGCACTCTCTAGGAACGGAATCCCACCTTCCAACCAAAACGAAACACCCCGAAAATAGATAAATGATGGCACAACTCCCATGAAAAACCGCTATGTTCAAATCCAAAAAAAACAATTTCAAGTAGATAAATGGATATAAATGGCACAAACTCCCATTGATTTTGAAAGAAAACACGTTGCAGATCATCCCACCCAAAAAAACTTCACGGAAAGTCCTCTGAGAGCATGTATTTCAAGGTGGCCTCCGTTCTTTGCAGTAAATCCATGATGCAAAAACGATCGGCCAAAGCTCTCACCGATAAGGCCAAAGAGAGGTCGTCATTGGCATCAAAAAAAATCCTCAAAACAATCCACCCGCAAAAGAGGTTCAAAATACAGTACTAGTTGGTGGTTGAACCAACCCCATCTGAAAAATATTAGGCAAAATGGGTTCATCTTCCCCACCAGCGGATCCTTCAGGTCCCGGAAGGTCAAACATGACAAAAACGAATCGGCAAAGGCCAAGAGAGAACATCAAGGTTTCGTATCTCATCGTCTTTTGCTGATTTATATATGTATATATATATATATAATTATATATGTGTGTGTGTTGTTTTTTTGGGCTATATGCACATATACACCTGGAACTCCAAACAACCAGTTTGAGGTCTGGATATTTGGTGATTTCCAACCATTTCTTATGATGTGGAGTCATCCAACTGAAACTAACTATAAAGAAATGGATGTTACAGCTTCCAGGTATATATTGCTATATGGGTGTGGTACCCCCCAAAACACCCGAAAATGATCATTTTTAGTAGGAACACCCATGGTTGTTGGGGAAACCCACCATTTTAGGAACCCCCCATATATTTCAATATGCATGACCATGTTCACAAAATGTCTCACAACGACTATATAGGAGACTCAAGGTGCAAGGTCTGTTCCATGTCTTTCATTCCAAAAATCAAAAAAAAACAATGACCTGCTTGGGAGAAATACATTCAAAGCAATACCAAACAGAATTTCACTGCATTTCATCTGGCCAAATCATAATATGTCACCAACCTAAATTTTCCTGAAATAGCCGGTGATTTCCCTTCCAAAACGGTACCTTTTGGGGGCCCAGGTCGTGTGAGGTCGCTATAATTTGACCAGATTTCACAAGACTTCCCTGATACATCCAGGCGAACACCTCTGTGAGGTGAGCAATGGCTGGATTATGGCTGGTCAACCAACCCACCCCCAGAAAGAAGGCCTTATTAACGGAAATGGTTAATAAGGCCTTATTAAGGGCTGGGGGGGGGTACATTATAGGGAAGGGGGGGAGGTTAAGTTGACCAGCCACTTATTTTTCGTCAGCTCAAGCGTCAGTCAGTAAAAACTGCAACATGGCGGCAACGCTTTGCTGCGATGCGTGCGGATCCGAACGTAAATCCACTTCGCCCAATTCCGTCTCTCGCCAACCCGAGTTGTCATCTAACATTTTCCTTACCAGGAAGATGCCAACAATTCACGCATAAGAAATCTATGCATCAATATAAATCATAAATGTAGACACATTATATAGTTCCTATACTGATCTGAGAAGGAGAGTCGTATGCATATCTTTGAGTGCAGAATATTGACAAATTGGTGCAAATTGCATTTTTCGTGTAGACACAGACACAAAAACAAAGACATGTGTAGAACAAATATAAAGGGTAAGCGGATCAATAACAAACAACAAACATGTCAACCATCCGTACTAACTAAAAAGTACGATAACAACAACCAGCGGTGTCGGTTCTACGGTTATGCTACAACTATACCTGAAGCATTGTCAATTGTGGCATCCAAGGCAAGGTTGGAAAAGAAACGCATGCTTTACATGGGACATCTTTTTAAGCCGAAACTGCCGTCCTGCCCCCCTGGCGAACGTGGCCAGAAACACCAACAATTTCTTCATGAATTTGCCAATATGGATAAGCATGGATCAAGGATGATCAAGGATACTTTCCAACAAAAAACACAGAACTTGCAAATGCTAGTTGACGAAACGCTGAAACGCTACATTTGTACCTTAAAAGTCCTCCAAGCATCTGAAAATACTCTGAGCGTGCTGTCAACAAGCGCTGATCAAAAAGCAGTGGAGGTCCTTCGGCCAAGCGAAACACGAAGGTCTTCAGCGGCTGCGAAAAATCGAGACCTTCGAAATGATGCCGCGAGGTGTCCCAAGGAAGACCATGAACCTCTGCGTGTAGGTGAACACAATAATTCTCATCCACCTTAAGTTGCGGCAGTTGCTTTCGGAGTGGGATTTTTTTTCTTGGATTTTTTTGTTGCGGCCTGTTGAGTGGTTGATGGTTTTTGATGGTTTGTTGAGATCAACATGATGACATATATATCTGGTTGGTGGTTGAACCAACCCATCCGAAAAATATGAGTCACATTGGAACTCTTCCCCAAATTAGGGGATGAAAATAATAAATGTTTGAAACCACCATCTAGTTATAGTTCCATGGTGCAAGGTATTGAAAGCACAGTCAAAAGAGGCATCGCGCACGCAATTTGTGTGATACCTCTCCCATGACGGCAGTGATAACCAGGATGATCACAAGTTTTTTAGAGGATTCCAACCTTTTTGTCATTCTATTTTCCAGCCAGGACTTGGACGTGCTATCTTACCAATCATCTTGGAAAAGGTTCCAGAAAAGTTCACCCACTCCGATCCATTCCGAGGGTGATTCCATGTCCCCAAAAGGTATAGCCAAGTAGATAGATGTTCACCAAAGACACCACAAATTCAACATGAGTCATAGATATCTTCCAAAAAAAACACGCCTGAATCCCCAACCTGACATTTTTTTTGTAAGATACCTGGGACCTTGCGTTTTCCATAAAAACACACACCTCCCGGGAAGACCATTGGACCATGCGGTTTTTGCCTCCAAGGGGCAATGCCTTGTTCCGGGGAGCTGAGTTGCTGTACATCGACCAACTCATGCCAGCCACGATCATTGTGCAGAGGTGAGAAGCTATGCGTCTCCGTTTTGCGGATGCTTTTCTCCTACCCAACACGGATCCATGGGACTGGTATATTTACCTACATGAAAACCATAAAAATCAACCATTCATGTAGGTAAATATTCCATACATGGATGCTTTTCTCCTAGAGAAAAAATAAAACACATCCCTAGCTATAGTCTTCCCAGCCCACGTTGGTTGGAGTTGGGGGATAAGTATCAAATATGGTTTGGGGGGGTGCAAGCTACACTTATGATAGGTATATCCCTATGAAGATGATTATATACCATAGGCCCTAGTCTTCCAGTCATACCTGTTGAGGTGAACGGTGTTTTGTTTGTATGTTTTTTTGGGGTTCAAAAAATACCTCCAACCACAAGGTGTTTGGAAACCTAGGGTTTGTTGGAGAGATGTGGAGATGTGATTCGTTGTTAAGTTGTTGGGGTGGGTTCCAAAATGCCGAAAATACGGGGTTTTAGAGATGCGAGAATAAAACTGGGCAAGAAACATCTCCCAACAGTAGGCATAATCAAGCCTCTCTCACCAAACCAATCTTAAAGACATCTTCATTTCATCCAAAACAACTCCAAACATACACTGCCGAACACTAGCATGGACACCAAAATTTCTGAAAAGAAATTCTTCCCAACCCAACCCATCGTTTCAAACAGCTCCAGCCGGCGTTCGTTTTCGAGATTTTCTCCTTTTTACTGGCCATCAGGATGATGCTGAAGGAGACCTCCTTGCAAATCCATTCATCTGCCAGGTGACTGGGGGGAATCACTTCCACGAAAGCTGACAAGTAACCTCCAGTGGACCTAAGCGAAGATGCGTGGGAAGTAAACCAAGGCATCTGATAAATGTCCAGATTCAAAGATGACACACCTACATTTTATGTACTTTTTGAAAAAATATATAATTATATAATATTATATATATAAATGTGGGGAGCTTTGAACTGCAACTAGTTTAAACCAAAGTTATATGACTCTGTCTATGTAGCCTTTTCTTTTGTGCTTTTGTAGGTCCAAGATATTACTTTCTTGCCTTTCTAACACCGTACCCGCTTCCAGCCCTCTGTCACTGACGACAATATCAATTATCATCATCCTGACCTACATCACCGCTAGTAGCCATTGTTGGGTCCTTGTATTCTTGGTCATTTCAATGCGCCCCCAACATGGAACCTGAAAATAGTTGTTTCGAACATCCTTTTTCAAAACTTAAGCATGTTCGTTTTCGGGAGTGTAGCCTAGTTCTATCGCTCTCGTCCATGACCATCCAGTGCCAACACCATGGTGTTGCCTAGCTACTTTGGAGTGCCAGCAGGGTAAACCTTCAAGCAACATCGCCAAGAGCCTTCCGGTCCCGCAGCTGGAGAATACATGAAGTAACCACGGCTGTAATCGCCTTGGCAAACACAATCTGCCAGGCAGACTTGGCAGAAATTGTGTATTCAGATGCTACTGCTATGTTGGTTGAAACAATCTCAAGCATTTTCAGTGAGTGATACTGCAAGGTTCTGATTTTTTCTGTCAACAATGTTACTGAACCCCCCTTGGAAGTTTAAAACATAGCCCCTGAAAATATACCATCTTTCAAAAAGAAAGTAGAAAAGGAAAAGTAGTCTTCCACCCTCATTTTTCAGGGGCTACGTGAAACTTCGGGGGTGTATCACTTGAACCTTATCCAAGTGGCGTGGGCTTTCAATCTTGAAGACAATGTGCTCGCTACGCGTGCGCGACATGGGCGCGGAGGCATCTGGTGCCATTGTGGAAAGGGATCTATGCACGAAGTGGACGACTGTCAGTGTCAAGGAATCGGTGCTGTTTTAGTACACATTTAGTACTACAAATAGCATGCATGCACATACTCAAAAAAAGTTTGAACCATACATATTGCCAATATATAATTTGTATTTGGACAATAAACCTTGAAGGATTCATATAATATTGGAAAATGGGATCATAGACAACTTCCACATATCTCTCTCCTACCACAATTTAAGATGTCTGATATCCTGATCTCTCTCTGGTAGGGCGCCGCCATATATCAAAAAAATACCTACATAGCAACGGGTTTTTTGAGCGGTGGAAAAAAACCATCAACTTTTCAACAAACGTGGATCCTACAAGTCACCAACCCAAACCCTTCACTTGAGCCACCCCATGAAAAAGCGGATGTTTTGCGAAAAGGCGGATACTTGACGCCCATCTATATCATCTATACTTGACTTGACTGAGAGGGAGAAAAAACGTTGTCTTGTAATAAATACAGTAAGCATATCATCATTACAAAATGCCTGAACAAGAAAATCTATGTTACATAGGTTTTTTATAGGTCTCTTCAAGAAATTCATGCATATCAAAGCATGCATGATAACTTTGTAATATGGTTTTTGAACACCTCCGAAACGGACAACACCTCTACACAGGAAGATCCCGTATTGGAAAACTAGTGGGATTCTTCCACTGCCTTAGCACATTTGAGAAGATCATCATGTGGATGGTCCCAAACGCCCAGCGTTGAACTGATTGCGAAACCCATCGCCGCCTTTCCTCTCTGCGGCTACGAACTGATGAGATGCAATCCAAGACCATGAGCGGCAAAAAGGTTGGCTCATCGGAAAACTCATCTGGTTACAAAAAGCACGAATCCATAGAAATCATAAAGAATCCATATCTGGGCTGTGCTGATCGTGATGAGTAAATGAGCATTGGATGATCATTCTCCCCAAATGACGAGCAACAAGGTGAGGGTTGATCTCCAACCAAATATCCATATGCTGAATAGGTTTGAGCAAATCTGAACTGGATGGTTGTGATGAATGCCTACATTGGGTCTTTATATTGCATTGAAGATGCTGATCTTGCAGGTGTTTCATGACCAGCTACATTGCTGTTCATGGAACCATGACACAACATGAAACACTCATGTGAAGTCAGTACACTCAGCTGTTCAGCTACCCTTCATATGATCACATTGATGCACCATGATGTGCAAGAAATGCTGCACCCATCAATTTCCTGCAGCTTCATGACAGGTTGTGAGCCAACAAAAAACCACCTTTTGCGTTGGAAAATAACGGTCTTCCAAGTCTTGTAATCCCAGATTTCCGGGTTTCCCAACAAATCCCACTTACAGAGTGGGTTTATCCGATGAACTGCATCTTGCTAGAATGGGAAAACGGAAAAACTGTTAAAAAAAACAGGTTTCTGTCATAGGGTCAGTCATCCAGAATGTATATTCCAAAGGAATTTGTTGGTGCATTCATCGCCTTTCAAGTTGGTATATCTCTGGTGGTTCGGAACAATTTTGCAGCGCTTTAAAAAGCCCGTGAGTCGACTTACAAATATTTCTGCAAAAACCTCCAGGTACCTGTGATGCCTGTGATGAGTGGATATTTTGGGGGATCTGAGGTCTCCAACAATGCCATGAGAATTTTCTCCACGGGGATGAAGCAACCTAGATCCAACACATGGGCCATTCTCAAAGCTGGGTGTCCTAAGAAAATAAACCAAATCAAAAAAACCCGTTCATCCGACCTGAAATCTACAAGATCTCGGATATTTTGCATTTTCAGATCCACATATTGCATGTTTGTTTTGTGTTTTTGCATCGCAAATTCTCACATGTCCTTGGAAGATAATATATCTTTACCATGTAAAAGGCCTTCTTACATTCTTGGTGTTCCATACTTTCACATTCCAAACGATTTTCTCGAAAAATCTATGCGCCGGATCAAGACAGTCAAACTGACCTATTAAAAGAGAGGCAAATTTAGCCAACTGGCTGTAGATACACTGCCTAAAACTAACAACTCGCCCCTAAAAATGATGGGTTTCCAAGTTCGGAATCTCCCATTTCCAGGGGTCTATTTTCATGGGATATGTTAGTTTCAGGGAGGGTACCTCATGTTCTCTTGAATTTGTCCAATTCCAAAGCATTACTGTATGTGATCAACTGGATCTGAAGGTATCTTCCGATGAGAGTGCCTATAATAATTCAAAATCAAATTCATAAACCAAATTGATTTATGGCGTTCATCATGTCAAAACAAAAGAAATCCTAACCCTGCAAAAAGCCAAACAATGAACCTAAAATGCAACAAAAAGCTGGCAGGCAAATCTAGCATCGCGAGACTAGATATCTCACGTTCGATATCGATTTGTGGGGGTGGCTTTCGATCACTATATTATGTTCTCTTAGGTTATCATGGGATTTAAGGTACCCCCCCAAAGCTACCCCCCCCAAGAAATAGCCGGCCTTATTAAGGTACTATTAACCGTTGGTTTCCCTTAATATGGCCTTATTAAGGGGCTTATTTCTTGAGGGAGGTGGCATTGAAGGGGGTACTTTAAATTCCCATGACGTTACTCTACCCTCTTGAGCTGAGGCATTCAAATCAATCAAACCTGCAGCCTTAGCTGAAACAAAGGACACGGAAACAAATGCCCTCACCCTCTCCTTGACCTCACGGGACGAAAACCTTCTTATTTCAACATCAAACAGATGGGTGGGGTTCAAAATTAGTGACCCCCCTCAAAAATAGATGATTGGAATGCACTGCTGTTGATGGAAGAACTCCGCCTAATCAGTTGATATGGTGAACATACCATTATTTACAGGGTTTTATACGTACCAGGCGGTGCAGGATTTCTTCCATCAACAGTGTCACATGGTCACATGTAGTCTGCAGTCCCAAAACGTCAGATAGTGAAGATTGACTCAATGGCACTTAGATTTTGAGCCTTGTCAAATTTGACTCGGATCCAAGACAGAGATTCACCCAAAAATCAAATATTGGTGGAATTGATTCAACACATGTTCATTTCCAAGCTAAAATCACATAGATTGATATAAACAAATAAACCAACAACCCAACAAACAACCAAACAGGCAAACAATCAATCAATCAATCAATCAATCAATCAACCAATCAATCAGCCAGTCAGCCAGTCAGTCAATCAATGGATCTATCGATCTTTCCATCTATTCATCCATGTAGCTATCTAAATTAAATGCATGCCATATATTTGGAGTATATACAGTATACACATAAATATATCATATTCTTATACATCTACACTTTGTGGTACTTAACTACTACCCTCCTTGAGGTTATGACTTATAACACCCTTCTCAGTTCCCTGGCACTATGGAAGTGGTCATGTTGCGGGCCACAAAGTGAGAACCTGTGAGGCGAGAAAACTGGGACGAAGCTGATATTTTTTGATGATTGATTGCCTATGATGCCAAGAAATATATGATACTGTTGATTCTGTTGATGGACAAAATCCTGCCCCAGTTGGTAGGTAGGTTATCTCATTATTTACAAGGTTTATTGATTCCAGGTGATTTACAAGGTGATGCCGGTACCAAGAGTTTCTTAATAATTGCTACTTACCTTACGGTCAAAGTACATGGCAGCATGTCCCCAAAAGGTAGGTTAATACACTGCTTATATAAGCCAATACATGGTTCCTGTGCCATCTACTTTTACCCTGGGGTGACTTGTGGATTGTTTTCATCCTTGAAACAATGAAAACATCACAACGTTTTCATGAAAAGAAAATCCACACATCCAGCTAGCAGGTGGTGAAACTCACACTATTTCCGTTCCTGTGTTTTTGTTCCTTCGCAGTTGGTCAGCCAAACCAAACCACCGGGCCCCAAACCAACAATCAACCACTAGCTGATATATAATATGATCGATATAATATGACAAAAGATCAAATATTATATGGCATGATACATGATCGGGGGGGGCCTCACAACTCTCTGTATGAAATATAAACATATAATATAACATCAACATATTCTCTGGCCAGTG
Source organism: Breviolum minutum Mf 1.05b.01 (assembly GCA_000507305.1). NCBI lineage: Eukaryota > Dinophyceae > Suessiales > Symbiodiniaceae > Breviolum > Breviolum minutum. The sequence continues at coordinate 48,463 of DF240904.1, read as the reverse complement.
CTCAACCCCAAAACAGTTAAGCAGTTTCTCATTTGCTCGTATTTAGGATGGAAAATGTCTATCTTTGCTCAATTGCTCATCACGATCAGCACCAGCCAAATATACATCATTGCTGTCATTACTTCTTCATACCAATTAGGCCATCATATTGGATTTCAAATAGAATTTCAGGCCATATCGGATTTCACTTATCACTTCATCATGTAGGATTTCAGGCCATCTCCCTAACAACTTGGAATCAGTTTCCGGAAATGCCTTGTGAGAAGGAAATGGCCAAAGCACCGCCTGGAAGAAGCAAAAGAAGCTCTTTGTTTTGTTTTGGTTGGAACATCTGGGGAGAAAACACCACTTTCCCTGAAAATTAACGAACATCCAATGGAAAAATGCTGGGAAACTAAAATATTCATATATTCCCTTGCAAAATGCTGGGAAACTAATATATCCCTTGAAAAATGCTGGGAATACCAACGACACTTTTTGGGAGAACGAGAATTCTCACTTTTGTCAATAAGAAGATGCTTTAAGATACCTTCACCTTCCACTCTTACTCCTGTTGATTGGTGAATAGATCCTGGAATCAAACATGAATCCAGGCACCAACGAATACCAACGACACTCTTGGGCGCCCCAAACCCTCCGGCGCAATCTCCACAGTCCAAACATCCAGCTCGCCACTGTCCTGTTGTCCATTGCGTCTCCCACGGAAGCAACCAAGCAAACCGTGGCCATTTCGTCACTGGAGGTTCACTGGCATTGTGAAGTCATCTTTATACGTCTAGATCATATGGAATCATATAAAATGAGGACTAGGAAGACAATAGAATTCTATCCCTTACCATCCATGTATGGTATCCTTACCTGCATTTACCATTAAAATTAACCAAATGTAGATAAATAAACCATAGATGGATGCTATAGGTATGGAAGCTCACTAACAAATCAACAATTTGCACATAGCAACATCCATTTGCTGTAGATATTTGGAGCCCTCCGGCCGTTTCAAGTTGGACTCAACAACCACATCCCCAGTCTGAGTCACGCCTTGGAAGCTATCCTATATGCAAACCTCAGTGGCTTGGGCTGATTCCTTGGTTTTTTTGGGGGTGGCCAGGTGACCGTGGTGGGGTAGGGTTGGTTTTGTTCAGTGCTGTTTGATGGGTCAGAAATCCGGAAACAACTGTACTTGAGAACTTGAGTGCCGCGGAAAATCTTCCAAAGTGGTCTTTGCGTCATTTTTTTGGGTCTATCACATGTAGGTGCTTTGCGCCACATTTCTGAACTAGCAGAAATTTATGCTTTAAAAGAGAGAAACGTTCAATGATAGAAATGGGAGTTCATTCTTACTGGATAGAAATAGAAGACATCCCCTCCTGGTGTCCTACAGTAATGAAAGACCACCTTTGTGGTGGTGGGAATTTTCAACATGTTTCACTAGTTGGTGGTTGAATCAACCCATCTGAAAGATATTAGTACGTAGTCAAATTGGATCATTTCCACAGATAGGGATGAACATAAAAGATATTTGAAACCACCAAGAAGTTCAACATACCCGGCTACCGGGAACGAGTCCACATCTCCCACCGATTTCGTGAAGTTCGGAAAATGTTTCGATCTCAAAAGTGCCGACTGGGATGGGGAGATGTGATCGATTACCAGGAAGGTACCAACCTCATTATCATCAACACTGTTGATGGAAGAAATCCGGCTAACCAGGCAATATGTATATAGTTTATCCCATTATTTACATGGTTTTTATACATTCCACGTGGTTTCTCGCCGGATTTCTGAACCATCAACAGGTATGTCTAATCACTTTCGTCAAGTGATGCCTCCTGGGTCTCCAAACGTGCCAGCAGATGAATCGCTACACAGGACAAGGCCGGACCAAGACCGTGAAAGTTCCTCCGAGGACTTGAAGAAGTGAAGAAGTGACGGGTGAGGCTGGTAGCATAGTTAAAGATGATGCAATGGCCTTGAAAAAAACAAATTTATATATATAGTGTTACATATATTTCAATACCACCAAGCCCCAAATTTCCCTGAACAATAATTTGGGCCAACAACAGCCAAGTGTAAAGAGGTATAACACATATAACAGTTGCTAGCTGCTATGTCAATCAAAAAGTGTTAACTACAGGTTCAAATCAGAATCGTTGGATCTGAGCAGGAAAAAATCAAAAACATCTAACAATTCTTCCCTCAACAGGTTGGAATCCATACCCATAGCATCCATGGGAATGGAATATGTACCTACCTTTAAGGTTGATTTTTATGGTAAATGTAGCTAACTATACCGTACCATATATAGATCCTAGAAATTCCTAGAAAATATCTCATGTTTTGGATCCCAAATTTCCCAAACCTTGAACTCTGCATGGCAAAAGCCCACACCTTTACATGCCTTGACATTTACCGAACCCAAAAGGTTGATTGCTCACCTCGCGAGGAATCACATAGAATGGTATGAGTCAACCAAATATTGGTTGGTGGTCTACCAATTATGGAAACTTGTGAATGAAAATTATGTGTTTAGAAGATAAGTCAGAAAAAACACAAGTAAACCGCCCAACTCTAAATATACCAACCATTATGTAGCTGATAATTTGTTGGTGGAGAATACCTAATGATGCTGTTCATACTCCCTAGACTCGAAGTGCTGATGTCCATGGGGCGAAGTATCTCAACTGCCAAGTACACATAGTAATCATTGAGGGAAGGGGTTCGGAGTTCCAAACCAAAAACTATATGACTTCCTTGCTGATTCTCTAAAAATCTCGGAAGTCGCCAAGTTAACCATCACCTAAACATATAGTTCATATATTTTTGGAACATAATTTTTCACTCTCACCAATCCTTAAATAACATCTTGGTCAACCAGTCCAAAACATAAAAACCTACCATATCTTTTCCATCCTTAGAACACTGCCCCCAACACTGCTAACAACCCCCACTCCCCACCACCGGGCGCCCAGGTAGGTCAGTCCTCTAAGGGTCGAAAACGCAACAGTGCAGCCGGTTGCCTTAAGGATGTCCATGGCCACCAGGATAATATTATTACCCCCCCTGCCCGATTTCGTCCCTAAAAAATGGTGGTTGGAAGACTAGCTTATCTAGTCTCCTATATTGGGAAGGTAACTCTTCAGGTGCTACGTTAAACTTCGGGAAAGTACATTTTTTTGGACAAGGGAAACATATTAAACCCTTGAACTGTTGTTACTCAGAAAGGGGGTTCATCCCAAAGGGATAAGACTGCATATGCTGGGTTTCTCCTTCCCGTTTGGGATGGTCATCTTTTCCATGGTGGAAGGTATCCGGGGTGTCTTCACCCCTTCCTGTGAAAAATAAGGACCTACAATTCAACCAACAGAGGTGTTTAAATCCCATAGGATCCATGTATGGTATATTTACCTACATGCACCATAAAAATCAACCAAATGTCTAGGTAAATATTCCATACATGGATCCAGTGGGATTTACACTTTGAGATACTACGGGCTTCCAAAAGCTTCATCCGAGAACAGCACGTCTCGTCGGGCTTCCAATGTGCCTTGAGATGCTGAAAACAAAAAGATAAAAAGATGGTCAAACCACTTGGGATGTCTAGAACCTTGAACAAACAACATATCAACATAAATCATCCCAAAAACATCCGCATCAATTATTGTGGTAACCTCAACCGTTTCGCTGGATTTGGACGTTCAAATTCAACATGGAAAAAATTGGGGGGAAGCTCCAATGATCGGGAGGCCTGTAGGATGAGTCCCTCAACCAATCCGGGACGTGGGATGTATAGTCGCAGTAGTGAAGTAGTGGCATGGTCATCATGGATGTATGCATATTTGTAAATCAAACAACATAAAAAACTATGCTACACTACAATATAATCTCAATATAAAAAAATTGGACAAAGCACAATATGGTCGGTATAGTGTAGTAATCCAATACGGAAAACCTCCTAAGTCTGCTTAAGCGTTTATAACCAGTCGTTTAGGGAACTGGTAACTTTTACCGTAACCTGTGAGTCGTCTATCTTTCCCAGATGTTGAACATGTTGAACTCTCTGACTGCATTTCCGAATCATAACTAATCATAACTATATATATTGATATAAATCTAAAAATATATATTACTATAAATATATATATGTTTTTTGAATATTGAATCTCCGAAATCAGAAGCGTCAGAAATTACATGACATTCTGAAATAGTCTCGTGACTTTGCAGGCATTTCCAGAACTGCTAACCTCTCCTGTCAGGCAATATAAACAAACAACAACGGAAAGATAACCACGACCTTCAAACAAACTTCACCAAAGTTACAGTTACATCCTAAAATTGAAAACAACGCGTATCCCATCCATTTACCCACATTTGTTTTTTCTAATGGCAAATGTAGGTTAGTAAATATACCATATCATGGATCATCCATGGGTATTGATTTTGCAGACCCCAACCCAAACCTGCGCCGCCATTTTTTCAGGAACAAATCCTGCCTCGATCGATTGATGACTCGCCAGGCGCAAGCGACCATCTTGTAAAAGCCTCAGGAAACGGCCAGGGTACACCCCTAATGCCCCCCCCTCCTCAAGAAGTAAGGCCGTATTACACTCCCTGAAACTAACATAGCCCCTGAAAATAGGCCATCCCAAAAGGAACTAGTATTCCAACCATCCATTTTCAGGTGCTATGTTAGATGCAGGGAGGGTACCTCATGTTCTCTTGAATTTGTCCAATTCCAAAGCATTACTGTATGTGATCAACCGGATCTAAAAGGTATCTTCCGAATCCAGGGGTACCCTCAAGAAATAAGGCCAACATTACCAGGGTTGTGAACACCATGATCCCTTGAAACAGGCCTTCTTTCTTGGGGGAAGGTGGCATTGAGGAGTGTGTAAATTCCCCTGGACAATGTGTTTTTTTTTGGGGGGGTGTAAGGCTTGGATGCTTTGGATGTTGTCTCCCTGTGACCTTTTCTTGTGATTTGTTTATGCGGCATGTTTTTGATACATGCTCGCCAAGAAGGGATGCGATGGAAAAGGCCCCTGGAGATTTCAACTACTGCGTGAGAACAAACATTAATCGAGACAAATATCAGAGATGAGATGATTCCCAGACATATAGGATCCATGTATGGTATATTTGCCTACATTTACCATAGATTTTAGCCAAATGCAGGTAAATATACCATACATGGATCCCATGAGATAGTGTCTAGACGATCTCGAGGATGTACCGGCAAGAGGGAACAAGAGGGAATCCTCACCGGAGAGCACCACATGAATACTGAATACGTACATAGTAGCTCCCAAGTCATGGGACAAAACTTGAGGTGTGCTACATCGTGTTACTGTGCATTTCTTACCGAAACAAACGAATGATTTGGCACCCTTCAAATGGTCTAATCACATGTCCTCACCTACACTAGGTGCTGCCTTATTCACACTTGTTCTCCTTGCTCCCTACCTGCAACTGTCATCATCTACTGCTTTAAACACATTTTAAACACCATTTAGTTTTATCACAAACATGGTTCCTTCCACCTGATCATTGTCTTCAATCCTGGCCTATATAGTTTATCAGTGGAATTTTTGGGGCATCTCTCGTTGATGATGTCACTCAGGCCTCCACTCCCTTCAGGACCTAAAAGGTCATCTTCAAGATGTAAAACTTACCCCCAAGTCGTGGATACCATACCACGTTGATAAACTTCAGAAATTCCGGCGAGATTTCACCCACCTGACATGTATGTATGAAGCCCTGTATATACATGGGAGATTCTCCATATTGGTTAGCAGGATTTCTGAACCATCAACAATGATATCACTCAACTGTTGTCCTCCCATTTCTATTTTAAGGTCCCAGGGACAATTCCAGATCTTTGCTGGAAGCATTTGTCAAGACCAATCGAGGTCTTAATGTAATCACCTTTCGCCATGTCAGTTGCGGGTAGCAGTCAAGATGGTCTGGTCTTGGGAATCGATACTCCATGTTTGTTTAGGGTAGGGAGAGGGAAAAAAAACAATACCTTAAATTCACCCCCCCACCTATAGGTTGCCAGTCACCAACCATGGTTTATTATAAACAGTAAAAACCCTACATATTTTTAGGTTTTGGGAATCGAAGCCTTCGTTTGCCAGTAGCATCCTGGGAGGCAACTGCACCGAATCGAAGAATCTACTTTCTGTCACTTGAAGATGCCCTTGGCTAATCTAGGTGGCAATACCCAGTTGGAAAACGTGAGTGGACATTTTCTCGTACTTTGGGGGTGAGGGTGAAAGAAATCTGACCAAAATGCCACTCCGTTACTAGCACATAGACGGTTGCAATACATAGTGGTTGGTTAAGCCATCCGCAAAAAGGACGGTGTTACCCATCTCTCTGGCTGCAAAAAGAGTGCGCTCCTCAACGCACCTGTGCTGAGAATTGGAGAAAAGCAATGGAGTTTCTGAGTTTACCTCCACCTTCCGCTACCTCCAGCTATTAGTTTGTCCCTGCAAAAGCTAGCAACTAGAAAATCCAATGTACATCTGAAATCAATCTTCTCGGGTTTTCTTGATCCCAAGGCAGTTTTTTCAACAACATGGAATTTCCCCTTAAAACACAAACAACTAGTTGGTGGTTTCAACCTATCTGAAAAATATTATATCGTCAACTTGGATCATGAAACCCCAAGGCTCGGAGTGAAAACTCCAAAAATCTTTGAGTTGCCACCCGGCCCCATGTAGGGGTGAAACAACTCCATTTGTAGGGGTCAAGCCGTGGAAACTCCCCGAAAATCCTCAACGACCCCAACCGAATCCCCGGTGTTTGAAGCCTGACATCGATCCACTTCTGACACCTGGATCTGGGAGTCATAGGGATCTGGGTATCTTTGAGACTCTGTGACCCTCTTGTTGGTAATATACCTGTTTGACTTTTATATGTCTTGCATATGTGGTGAGGAGTGCAAACCCCGAAAAAAAAACCCTTCCTAAAGCACCGCATTTTTGGGAGAAGAAAGAAATGACCCAACATGGGCTGTCAAGTTGCGCTCCATAAGTTAACTCCAAGAAGTCACCAGAGGAGGTGATCAACTCCTATCACCAAACAATTTCAGGTCCCTAAAGATGTAAGGGTAAGAAACACCACCCCAAAATAGTTGAAAATCAGGGACCTCTGGATACCTCCATTTTAGGTACCGGTGATCTTTTTTATTCTTGCACCATGAGAAGGCATATGAAAGACAGAAACATAGACAGACTTACTAGATACAAGCAACCTGGATATTCAGCATGTAGAAAAACATGTCAACATATAACACAATTATGTGTATTTAGTAACTAGCAAATGAAGTCCCGCGTGTCATCCCAACCAAATTTGAGTAACAAAATGACGTGTTTTTTGTTCATGGATTCATTGCTCCATATATTCCTGCTTTGGCTGAAGAACCTTTACATGATCTTAAGTGTTTCATTGTGCCATTGTGCAAATCACAGATATATATATATATAATCATTCAAATATGTATATATATATATATAATCATATAAAATCATAAACATAATAAATACACAACTTGCCAAAACATGTAGCTTATATAATGATTGGACCTTCCTCATTTCCTCACCTGACCCTCCAACTGCTTTCCACCTTTTTAGAGATGAACCAATCTCCCAACCTTTAAGGCGACCCCAACCTGGAGGCACAAAGAAAAATGCCCACAGGGAGTATCCCAAAAGAAGTTGGCCCAACCTGACATGGGGTCGCCGCAGTCGCCCGGTCTTGAGCGCGATGAATGTATACTTCATTTATGGGTGAATCTGATCACCCAGTTTTGATGGTTCAGAAATCCAGTAGACTCACCAGTTGAGGAAAAGGTAGTTGAAATCCCATTGTTTGCAAGGATTTAGCACCATCACAGGTGGTTGTTTGGGATTTCTTTCATCACAAGCATGATGTTGCACTGCATCATGTTTGGCAAACATTTGATGGAGGCTTCTTCCCACCCATTGCCGGCAAAATGCGTTTCAAATCCCATTGGAGTCCCATGAGAAAAGCATATTTACTTACCATTTCACCATAAAAATCAACCAAACCTAGATAAATGTATACCATACATAGATCATATGGGCCGAGTTCCAAAGTTGCTGACTGCCAGAATGGCATGTAACATAATGCAACCAACCACTTCTTCTACCTTCCGATAAACTAACATGGCAATGGAAAAGCACTGTTTTTCAGTAGGCAATGCATTTTCAAATGTTGCATTTTCCATTGTTATGTTTGTTTACCGGAGTGTAAGTGGTTTGCACATCTGAAATTGATGAATAGCACTTGGCCCTCGCACAATACCAACCTTCTTGGGAATCCTATACGTTGCAAATATTCAATGACATTGTCGCATACCACAAGTATTTAGGCATACTATACAGTGCGCAGTGTACAAATCTGCCCAGTTACCTGCCAGTTAATTGAGACGACTTGCGAACAGTTGAACAGCAGTGCATATGGCATGTCTATATATATTATTGATAAACTAGGTGGTGCTTTCAATCCAATTGAAACATATTAGTCAAAATGGATCATTTCCCGGATCAGGGATGAACAAAAAATACTTGAAACCACCACCTAGGTATTCATCTAACCCATTAGCCTGCCTTCACCAGCATGCCTAACAAGCAAAACACCAATCAAGTCTCTCTCAAGTGAGTTTGTCCCGATGAAAGGCAACAAAAACCTGGTGGACTTGGTTCATATGATGCCCTTTTTCCCTTCCTGTTCTTGGATACTCCGGTCCTAAACCCACAGCTTTATGCCCCCAAAAAGTTGCAAACATGTCAGCTCGACTTGTAGGGCATGGAAGGCCTGGAGTAAACAATCCAAATGGTGAGATGGGTTCGATGGGTTCTCCCCTTTTCGAAGGGGAATCCGTTGGGGAACCCAATAAATGCACTCCTGGGAAACCAAAAAATATCCCACCTTACAAAAAAGGAAAATCATCCTCAAATGTACCTTTGGGAGGGGATGTGTTAGTCCCCAGGAGATCCCAGGAGGGTAAATGGGAACAATAAATCAACCAAGCGCGACGCTCAGGTATCAGTGATGGTGCTGTCAGTCCGGTCACCCTGTTGAACCTTCACCCTTGCGAATGATATTTGATCCCATGAAATAGTCATGCAAAACTGACAAAATAGGTCATCCCCACGTCATCCCCTTATATTGCTCAGGAATCCTCAGGGTGGGTATTATCCAGGGTACTATGTGGGTGAGGGACTACTTCGAACTCCGATTATAAGACCATCATATTCTTATTTTGCTTGGGGGAAGAGTTCTATAGAGCCAAATGGTGAAATATTTTGGGGGGAACAACTGCTACGGATTCCCAGCGATATCCACAATTGAGATAACAGCCACCATATTTGGTTGCAATAAGACGCACCAGTGAAGTTGTGATTCACAGGGAGGGACTCTTGACCCCTTCCTTTGAAAACCTGCAAGTGATGAAAAAACTGCCGCGCCTATAAGAGCAACATCCTCATCCTCACTGCCTTGGTATATCTTGGTATGCAACCAACAAGTGCAAGGTGGTAAAAACTACCAGAATAGAAAGATCCAAAAAAGACTCAACATTCACTGGACGTTTCTTGCTTTTACTGCGAAGGTATAGGTTGCCTATAATTCCAAGGCAATGCATGCCCCTTATGTATACTGTAAGTGGTAGATACTGGCCACTGGTTGTGTTGAATCAGTGTTGTTGAAGGCTTTGCACCCCCAAAAAGGTAAACTTTTGGACCTTCTATCTCAACCACCTGCTGTGCCTAAAGTCGTTTGATTTGTTCATACGAAGAATTAAGGCCTCAAGATGCCTCAGGCCTAGCACTCAAATTTTCCAATCATCTGCTCAAGTTGTAAGTATTTCATTCAATCTAGATGTTTCTAGAAGATCAGGGGTCCCATATTTCCCGAAACCAAAAAAACTATAACCAGAATTCACCTCCAACGGCCTGGTAAAGAAAGGCACACCTTACCCTTAAGGTTGCGACTGCAGTTCCTTCAGCTAAGGCCAGCCCCAAAACCACCGGGGTTTGAAAAAACGGAAGAGAAAACACAATGAAAGCAGAAAAATAATCCACTAGGATCCACGGGACTGGTATATTTACCTACATGGATGATTGATTTTTTATTGTAAATGTAGGTGAATATACCAGACATGGATGGTAAGGGTAATGCCTGTTTTTGTTCCTTTAACTATCCTCATACAGCACCAAATTCTTGAAGTCTCATCGATCAAAAGGCACAGTATACCCCTGCACTACGGCACCAGTGTTCGCCATCCTTTTTTGGGGAGTCCGCGCGCGACCCTTTTGCCACTCATGACACTGGAAATCACAAGACATGCGCAAACCAAAGCAACATCATTTCGAATCATTAACATACATATATTATATATATATATACATATATATATATAGAGGCCATATCATGCCTCGATCATTAGTCATGCAAATTCAACATCCAACATCCAAAACACACACACAACAAAAAAAAAACAAACACTAAAGTTTTTGGATGTGTTTGGCTCTCTCAAGCCATTTTTTGGTAGTTATAACAGGGTTTTCCTCTATAGACTAGACCTATACGGACGTTGTGATTTCCCAAAGTGGTCGGTGTATGGCAGGTCTTGTTGACGCCGCAAGCGTCAAAGGAAACTCCGCAAACGCCGCAGATTGCTGTGGGCAGCCATGTTTTTCCGCCTCAGGCAAGGCCAATCCCCCCAAAGAAAAAAAATATATATAGAATATATACACAAATATTTGATATGATTGATAAAGGCGTATTGCCCTGAAAACGGGAATTGGGAGATAAAAGCAGAATCAAGTCTGTTCTCTTTAGGCATTCCTGTAATGACTCTATTTTGTGAGCCACAATCTGTTGGAACGCAAAGAAAGATATGCGGACGAATTTTGCTTGACTCACGGCCCCTATGTTTGAGACATTTGGCATGATCCGGGAAAAAACACTCCTCTAGCTAAGACTCATTAACAATGCCCGGATCCTTCGTGATTGATGACTTCATGCATATGTGTATATATATATATATACAATATATCTCAAGCCACAGGGTCAGGACAAATACACACACACACACATGGACAAGGTATTTGCATGTATTTGTGATCACTAATCTGAAGATAAAAACTTCATTGTTTTGAAGGCTTTGGCAAGTTTGATCTTTCTGAATCATTCGGGGAACTCTAAGTGTTTCGATAATTAGCAACGCTGTTGAACAACGAACAACATCTCGGACCGGATTTGCTGGTCCTTTTTTGCGGCTCAAAATGTATACCCTCCCTGAAATTAACGTAGCCACTGAAAATAGGCTGAACCCCAAAAGGAATCAAAAGGAAAGGCTTGTCTTCCAACCATCCATTTTCGGGGAGCTATGGTTAGTTTTAGGAAGGGTATTGGCTCACAACTTTGCATGATTTGGTTTGCCAAAAAGGCTAATGACCACAGGAATTAAAAACAGATTCCAGTTTGGTCATGCTTTTGGCCACCAGTCTCTTCTAAACAAACCAAAGTTTAACATAGCCCCTAAAAAATGATGGTTGGAAGATTACTTTCCTATTGGTATGGTATATTTTCAGGGGCTTTTGCTGTTAAACTTCCAGGGGGTAAACAAACCAATTCCTCTGGAAAAACCACATCAACAACCCACCACTGATTTGACCCCTCCAGCTGCCACACCATCGTTCCGGCACTTGGAAGCTTCCGAGTCCCTTAAGGCCGTGAGATCATCAACTGGGAGACTGCAAGGGTTTTCAACAAAACAATGGCAACCCTTACCCTCCACAAAAATTAACATATCCCACCTGGGGAAAAGGAAAATCATCTTCAAAATGGACTTTTCAGGGGATATGTTAGTTCCCAGGAGGGTAAACTGCATTGAGGGGTTAGGGTCCGCATATTTGAATGCAAACATGTTTTTATTGTTTTCTCCTATAGTGGGGGAAAGGTGTATGACAATTCTTTTCACAAACTCAACTTTTCAATCATTCTGGGGCGTAAAGTATCCACAAACTGTGCAAATGGTGTCCATCAATGTGATCATCGCACATCTACGAATGACAAAAAAACCTCCAACTTCCGAAGCCTATCATGGGCCCCGAAAACTAACGGCTTGGAGTATAATATGAACTCCCTTTTTACATATAAATATGCACATGTTTGGTATCTACACTCCCCGAAACGAATAGTTCACCCCTGAAAAGAGGCCGAACCCCCCCAAAAAATAATATTCCAACCATCCATTTTCAGGTGCGAAACCGTTAGTTTCAGGGAGGGTGTGATTTCTGTCCATCTTTAACGACTTTGAAGCTGGATGGGGATTTTCCACCTTTTCGCCTGGATTCCAAAGGTACGAAGTTCTACGACATTGGAAACTTCCGAATCTGGACTTCTACGGATTCCTAGTCCGTTTTGTAGGGAAACTGTAGTACATGCACTCAACCTTCAAACATCCTGAGACTCCAAACGGGTAGTATACATATAAACGTCCATGAAATATATCACAACGTTAAATACCCATCCCGCCATGCAAAAAAAAAAACAATATGCCAACCAAGAGGCCAGCCCTACGGCACCTAAGGGTGAAAGGCAGGTGGGTGGAAGTTGGATACACCGATGTACAGTAACTATGTAGATATTGATTTTGAGCATCATCATCTAACAATTCGTTTCTCTATATGTTGATTTGTCTGTCTTTAATTGAATGAACTCACATTCTTGCCGTCTACACCTATCACAAACATAAAAATGAATAATATGATATAATTCACTTTACAATAATGCGTAAGTACTTATTTTTTTGGCATTCCAAACGTTGGACACTTGTTCCAAGGAAGGCAGTTGCCTAAAATCAACATCTTCTCGGGGTATTACCAAAAACATGGTCACCAGCAAAAGAAATAAGCAATAGAAGGTTCACTGTTCCAACAAATAATTAAAAACCTATACATATACACATACAAATATTGTCATTGCTAATTTTTGTGTGTTCACATTTTTCCGGATTCGGAACATTACCTCAACAATGACATAGCACTCTGAAGCTAAAAAAGTGACTGTTGCCATTCTTTCTAAATAACAAGAACAACTCCACCCGCTCTATGCCTTGTTTCTAGCACTCAGCTTCCTGATGTAAATAAACAATCCATTATATCATCAAAAATCCTATACATGTATATACAATTCCGCTGTTGAATTATATATTTGAGGGCCCTACCCTCCCGCACTTTTAACTATACCTCCCCAAGGCGCGGCCCCGCCGCTCATCTTCCTGAGGTCCCGGGCTCATCCGCGGCTCTGTAAACCTTTGTTTCGTCGGCCCCGGTGACGGGGAGAAACGTTTTTTTCCAATTAAGGTTTGGGAACAGCAAGGTATGGTATAATGACCACCCTACAGAAAACCCACGAGAAATTGAACCAAGGTAAGTGACAGAAGTCTTGGTGAATCAACTGCTGGAAGATGTTATGTTGGATTGGTAGATTCATGTCGATTCGTAACTCCCAGTGAAAAACATGTTGGAACAAGAAACTTCCAAGCTATAACAAGTGATACTGTCAATTGGGCAATTCATACAGAAAATGGCTGAGGTACTGGTGAATGAGATGGGAGATTTACCATATCAAAGCGCCTCAGAATGGACCATCAACAGTACCTCCGGCAAAAAAAAAGCATTGGGTAAATTTAAATGAGTCACCCTGGCAGCCAAAAACAATTGAATCTGGTTGGTGGTTTCAACCCCTTTGAAAAATATTAGTCAAAATGGGAAATCTTCCCCAAATGGGGGTGAACATACAAAATATTTGAAACCACCACCTAGGAATTTTATGGCCTTTGGACTTCCACTCATTGAGCAAGGGTAAACACACAGAAACGAATTCTCAAGGCTGGACAAAGGAGAGATCAAAAAGGTGGGATGTCCCAAGAACGGAAGTTAGGTACTATAGGGTTAATGGTTAGTAACCGTTAGTGTATAAATATAAATATAATATAAATAGAAATATAACTATGAATATAAATATAAATATATAATATCTATATATATATATACTGCATAAACAAGTGGATCATGATCCCAAATCTGCATATATCTGCAAACCTCATTTTGGAAACAAATTTTTGGTGAAACAATCCAGGCAAAGGAAAAACTGTTGGAATCTGATCGTCGATCTGAAGCTCCCCGGCGTTTGCCATTCGGGGACTTTGGGAATTCCCAAGCTATAACCTGGGAATTCACCGGTTAGGCGCCGGGATGATTGTGTTGGAAAAATCATCCCTGTTGGGATTCGAAAATTTGGGATGTCCCGTTTGGATCCGTTGTTAGGATCAATGGTTAGGATCAATGGGTAGTTGTAAGTTATAACCTGCAAATCGGGTATATTGGGGTTATAACCTCAGTACAAGGCAAGTGGGTCCATTCGCCCAACGTTGACATGTGACGGTCGTCAATGGAATGGCTCCACTCATCGTCTGGCGATCCACGTTCGGCGGCCAAGGCCTTTGCAAATCGATGGGTTGGGCCCCTGTGATGTTCCAAATCCTGCTAGATTTTGTTAAAAATCAAACGTTCATTTTGTAGTTGATGTGGTTGTATACCAAAATCAGAGATAGTTATTGGTTATAGATTGGTATTTTTTACATCATATATCATATTACTACCAGTGTGTGATTGAATGATCTGGCCGGTTTCACATCACCTCTGCAAATACAAATAGTCTATCTTAAATCCATCTGGATGAAATTCGGTACTTGTCCAGTGTTGATGCAACGTTGATCCTTAGAAACACGTTGCTTCCCAGAATAAGTACCCATCAGCCACCCCAACACCTCGGACATCTTGTCGTGGACTTTGGGCTGCAAATCCGTGTAAGCACCAAGCATGCATGGACACGGTGTGGCCACAGCGATCTGGAGACAAAGCTTGGTGCTTTGGAAAATCTGAGGAATCCTTGATGATCTTGCATGGAGTTTGAGATGTCTCCCTCTGCCATGGTAGTCATCGAGGTTTGGAATGTCATTTTCCTTTCTAAACGGGTGATTTGTAGGTTCCATGTTAATCTTCAAGGGTGTAAGTAAAAAAGAGACTTTTTGGAGTTTTATTCCAAAAAAATCCATCGGATCATGCAAGTGTTCTCCAATTGAGTCGGAGACAAATACCCACTACCCTTTGATTTACTCCCACATAATAACTAAACATCCGCTGCTTCAATATCCGAAATTTCAAACGTGTACCTCCCATCGGGATCCAGGGAGGTAGGTTGCCAAACTTGAAGGTGTTTGGATGTTTCATGGCTAGTCAACCTACCCCCCACCCCTAGCGTAGACCACCCAGAAATAAGGCCTTATGATCAGGGCTTATTAACCATTGGTTTCCCAGCCATTTCCTGAGGGGGGTACGTTAGCGGGGGTAGGTTGACCAGTCATAATGTTTGTTGTGGATCTTTTGTTGATGATTTCAGGTTCTGTTAATCCCATCAGTTTTGGAGGCTGTGGGCCTGTGGGCCCATTTGAAAATGTCATTTGAGAGTGTCTGGTTTCTCATGTTGGTGTTTTCAACCTCTTTGAAAAATAATAGTCCAAATTGGAATGTTCCCCAAATAGGGGTGAAAATATAAAATATGTGAAACCACCCCCCAGTTTCTCGTGTTGCCCAAGAGTGGCCTCTGTGTGATCTGGCAAATTCCACCATCTCTTGCCTCCCAACTGGTGTGTGAAAGGGCGGAGGTTTGGCCAAAGGTAGCCGCATCCAGAATCTTGAATCCTTCTGTTGATGGAAGAAATCCTGCACCAGTTGATTGGTAGTTTACAGTTTACCCCATTATTTACAGGGTTTTATACATCTCAACTGGTGCGGGATTTCTTCCATCACCAGTTTCACCTTTATATTTTCCCTATTGAAGATAGCTGATTTCAATCGCTGTGTTGGTTTGCCTGAGAGGTACTTGTGTAGGACCGCCCCAAAATTGAGAGACCAAAAAACTTGCAGGACTTCTGAAGGCAAAAAGGATTTGAATCAAATGACAACCTAGGAATCACTACAAAAAATACCAACAAACACATTCCTGGCAATTCTGCGATCGTGACCTTTTTGGAATGGTGAGTTCACGTGACCCTTTTCAATGGTTGGTTAAGTGACCTCCAACGATCGGGGATATGATTCCTAAACCTGGATTCAGGGGATTTTTGGGGAAGGATTCCCTTACGAAACGACCATTTAAGGTGACCTCGGCTGAGGTTGTTAAAATTCGCCTAGACAAATGGATGCCATTCCTGGTGAGTCGAAAAAAAACAACAAAACATCCTCAATTCGGAAACCTGACCAACAAAATGTAGAATACTTATCTCTACAAGACTCTACCAAAGTGCGAACATTTTCAAAAACTGGCCAGCCCCTCAATGTTGCACCAACCACTGAAAAACATGTTGGCAAAAATATGTCACTCATTGCCTCGAAATTTCTCCATCACAGAACAAAACTGAAGAAAAAACAACACCTCCCAGGTGATTCAAAGTGACCTTTTGATTCCCCAGTTGGAGGTCACAAACAACCAATGAAAAGGGTCACGTTTTCACCATCCCAAAAAGGTCACCAGCAGAACTGCCAGGTTTTTGATATTAAAAGAATGTCCCCGGAAAACTTCGTGCAAAGATATTTTTATTGACCTTCACCCTCTCCCTGCCTGGCAGCATACCACCCATAGGGTTACTGGACATCTTGAAGCCCTCAGCGGTGTAGTTGGAGGATTAGGGCAGGCATAAGTTGCAGTTACAGGACTCAATTCAAACTGTAAATCTTAGGAACTTGAAACGCAAAAAACAACACATCTACAATGGAACTAAATGGAATTGCAGCAAATTTGTTCAACAAATTATTACACTATTAACATTTCTAAAAAAAAACAATTCCACAACAAATTCTTGCAACAAAGACCAATCAGATTGAAGCACCACCACACCACCTAACATAGCCATACTATACCCATGTCATACCGTCACGATTCACGATGCCTTCAAGCACCCATAGTCGGCCGAGTATGGTTCGCCACCAGGATGGTACCTGCAAAGGCGACGAGCTGATGGGTACTCATTCATGAACTGGCTGGCAAAACCTATGATCCACAAGGATCCAACTATATCTAAACTGTTAGACTGATATAAAATATCATTACTGTATAAATATATATATATATATGTACATGTGTCCACTACCCGTTTGACCTGTTTCAATATGATTCAAATATACATGCCCTCTCATTTCAACTCCATCATATATAAGCAAATATGTGAAAATTACCATTTGTGTAATATGCATACATAATCCCGATACTGTTTCTGTGAACTGAAATTTTATCATCGTAGCATCGGCTTTCTCCAGGGCACAAGCCACCAGCCAAGGGTGAGTTGGCCATGGCGCCCTTCATGGCTCCGCCTCAGAGAATTGGCAAGGTAACGAGTCGTCAATTCCAATATGCTTTTTCTTTGGTTGGGGGTGCGGGTATAACTCCACTTATAGGGGCTATTTTAACCCTTCTAGACTGGGACATTTCGTGACTTCTACGTTTTTTTCTGGATTACTTGCAGGATTTATTTTCATATTTATAATTTCATGTCTGTCTATATCATTAAGGTATACTGAAAAAATGAATATGTTGTATGAATATGCTGGAATTTTCTAGAATATAATTTTGAGGTGTCAAATATACATCCGTAGTACTACACCCATCAAATGAGATAAATGATGATACATACCCAGTTACCCATTTTTTTAGGCAATTTAAAAGGGGTGGGCGGGGTGGGGGAGTGTGACTACTTGTAAGTTAGTAATTTGTTGAATCGACAGCAAAATGAAATATTGCTGGCAGTTGGAGGCTATTGAAGCTATTGTCTTAAGTCTTGGCGCTCATTTGATGTTCAATTTGATGCAACTCATTTTCGCAGGAGGTGAAAAGAGATCAACAAATGTTCATCCGGCAAATGTATGGCTGGAACATCAATGTATAGATCTCTAGCTACTTGAACCATGCAACCTGTTGGACATAAACCCAACAACCCATAGGACTCGTCATGGATTTGGTGTCATGAGCTTTGGGACATGGATAAAACATGGTTGGCTAAGAACTGAACCAAATTGTTAAGTTGCCTAAGAAGTCGGTTCTCCCCACACTTGACATCTACAGTAAGGGGAGATTACCTTTGCAATCTTTTAACATATTCTTGGATGCCGTTTCGCCCAGGGTATACCACACATGGGTTGCTCGCAGATTGTTACTGCCCTGGCCGCCCCTGAGTGCCAGCTGGGATCGGGGGATCTTAGTAACAGTTCCCTCCAACTTGGACCCCCAAAACCCATTTTAAAAAAAAACTTCGAGTTATCATCCCTAAAAATAAATATGAAGTTATAACTTTACTAGTTGGTGGTTTCAGCCCAGTTGAAAAGTTAGTCAAAATGGGAATCTTCCTCAAATAGGGGTGAAAATAAAAAATATTCGAAACCACCACCTAGTTTATAACCACTAAAATTTATCACATGAAGGTATTGGGATGTTGTGGGTTCTCATGGATGGAAGTGGTCAAGCAGTCAAGCACCAAGAAACACCATCATCACCAAGCTTGAGAAGATTACCCCCAAGGAAAACTAATATGACTGGCTGGAAAACCAACCATCATTGAAAATGCATCTCCTATATTCTCCTATGAACAATATTTGAAAATCTGGTGGTTTTACAGCCAGCCATATTGTTTTTTGGGGGTGGTTGTTTTATTCTGACGTCTTTGGGTCTCAAATTCAGGACCCACCCAAATGCCACAAGTTGGTTGAAAACCAAACCCGGAAAGTGTGGGAAAAAAGGGAACTACCCATAGTTGTAAACACATTACCCTCCCCAAAACTAACATATATGCCCCTCAAAACGGGCCTAAACGCCCCAAAACGAAACGATCGTCTTCCAATCATCCATTTTCAGGTACGAGATGGTACGAGCTGTTAGTTTCAGGGAGAGTAAATGACTGCAAACTACCTTCAGCAGTCGTGAAGGCAAGCACCAAACCGCAAACGGTATCATTTTTGTTGCACAACTTTTCGGAAGCAGCCGAACCCTCGGATCGATCTTTCAGAAAGGGCGAACGTTGATGCAATGGCACCAACCGCAGCTCGCTTCGTCAAAATCCAATGGCTCCCCCTCTTTTCAACCTACATTTTGGGCATTGAAGTGACAAACTCTAAAGGATTCAGGCTGGGTGAAAGTCTAAATCACTTCAACCATGAATTAAAAAAATCAACTCGATTTGTGTGAAGGGATTGGTCATGCATGGTCATGCTATCTGCCTTAAGGTCATTTCGTCAAAAACATCATTTTGGTCCATTTTGCGCTCGGGTGACAATGAGGTGAGGTTGGGATTCGTGATTGCAGTGCAACTACGCTGCCTCTCATAAGCACCACTCTATATATATATATATATATATGAGTCACGTTCCACTTTCGTGATTGTGGAATGTGTAAGTTATAAACCGGGAAAAAAAAACAAAAAACGAAAATCGACTTGCAGCGCATTAAAACCATATATACACACACACCTTTACACACAAATACCTTACCACATAAATATACAAATATTCAAAACAACATATTTTATAGTGTAACCAAACGATTGGCATCCAAAAACTCCGTGACACAACAGGAATAAGTGCCAATATTTCATCGTTGTCATCATCATCGGCGGCAGGAGGAGTATTTCTCTAACCAAGTCTGGTAGCTCCCCACCTTCTCGAGAACCCCGCTAGGAGAACAATAACATCATCTTGCTTCATATCAGTGCATACGAGTTCATACCATCCTGCTACCCTCTGGATACGACCCTGAAATACTATACGCATGCTGGCTGGGCAAAATCCACCATGCCAGGTAAGCAAACCACCAAATTATCCCGTCACATCACGGTGGTTGCGGCTGGTCAATAGGATTCCCATAGTGGATTATAATCATCTACACTCGCTATATACCTAAGGACTTTCGATGCCTAGAATGTCTAAGCATAATATCTGAGGAGGACCTTGGACAAATTCTCACATATTAAGTGCTAGATTTTTTTCTTGGCACTTCGTTAGGTCCAAGGATGGCCCACGCAAAGGGACACTGTAGATTTGTCCACTCACAGACAGTGGAGCTGAGCTGGGCCTTAAATACTTCGGAAAAAAAAACCGCCCCGGACATTCTCCGACGGAAATTCTCCGACGTGTTTGACCTATTCTCGGGTCACGGATTTCTCCAACGTGTCCGACCTAAACCGTGCCCTCGAATCAGAAATTTGGTTGGGGAAAAGGTCACCCTTAAGAAGGATCGACCTTTCAATGTGAAATCTGTTAAGTCTGGATCCTAAGTCAAGCTATTCAAGTGCTTATAAAGGCAAGAAATCCTGTTTTTTTTGGCATGCCTGGAAAAAAACTATCCATGTCCTGGTTTGTTCACGGGTACAAAACCCCAAGGGGACGCAAAATTTAGTACTTCTAGCTGGTGATTTCAACCAACAAAAATGAAAAATATCAAAGTCAACTGTATACAGTATACATGAATATCAACAAATGTGAATGACGCCACTTACCTCGTCAATCTTGATTTCGCACCAAAATTATTTCCGAAACGAGACACGCCCTTCGTCTTCTTCCAAACGAAGTCAAGTGAGCCACGAAAAAAACCTCTTACTTTCCATTGAATCCTGGTTGTTTAATAGGGATCCTTTTAAAGGTTTACTAAGATCTCCATATAACTGTGTGCTGTTAATCCCTAACAAATCCCCGACAAAAAACAACCAGGTGTTTTTTTTCATCGCTCAAGTAAAAAAGTTGGACGGTTGGAAAGGCGGCTTTCCACCCGGATCGGATCTGCGATGAGAACGCCTAGCACTCCATGCTGGCTTGGTGTCGGTCACGTCACTAAAGGTTCCATGAAACAAAAACCCGGCGACTCGTCATTGCTTACCAAACGGCTCCACTACCAAACAAAATCACCTTCACCATCCTTCACCCAAAAAAGAGGGCACTCAAAGGTGAACAATTGCCTTTTCTTGAAGTCTTACCTTGGACTGGCTACGATGATGTCGTTGAAAGAAATCATTTGCATGTGGTGATGTCTCAAAATGAGAGGCACTTAATGTCCAAGAACCTCCATTATGAATTATGGCTGTTAAAAGACAAAGACAAACCATTGGGATTGTTGCGGGACCCCCCACCCTAATTTTCCAAACACCCCCGTTATTTGCTGAGTCCCAAGAAGGAAGACTGTAAATAACCAAGCTTGGTGCCTCCCCCCTCACAATGATAGCGTGTGCATGGGGGGGGGACGTTCTATTAGCAAAACCAACATTACAAAGACGCTGTAATTTGAAAATCTATACTGTTTACATGCAACCCACGTATCAACTACTAGTAACGAATCACCGTAACAAACGAACTGAAATAAGTACTCAATACTCAACCGTGCCACCATAAATCCTCATCGCAGCTGTGTGAGAGCCTCTCTCAATACTTAAATAATAGGGTATGGACAAGTGAACGTGGATGTACAATTGCCAAAGATTGAACTCATTCTCAATTCTCATAAAATTGACGCACTCCTGTACCATGAGATGATTGACAAACTTGCATATGACCTTTTTTCATCCTTCAAATGTAGATCCACTACATTCAATTACTATCCTAAAAAAGGATATCAAACTGTGGTCAAAAGCGAGATAGCCCTGGATCTTAAATGCCAAAAAAATAGCTTTTGTGCTTGATATTCACGATCATTCATCACATTCCGGAAAAACATTTGTACAAACAGCACAACTTACCTTTGTGGGGTGTCTCTTGCAATAAATTAAAGAGATGATAATTACGTCTAAATACAATTAAAATCAATTAGATATATAATTGCAGTAGATGCCATCGGCAAAAAACCTTCATCACTTCAACACAAACATGGTCTCTTTATCTGTCTTCCACTTTCACCTGTCACATGCCACAGAAATCTCGGCCAGCTTTTCCACGGCTGCTGCCAGTAATTTAGATAAACAAGGAGTGTCAGGAAATTGCACTGAAGATACTGAAAAATTGGGGAAAAGAATAGAGCGTTTTGCCATTTGTAGAATATTATACGAGAAACAAGATACATGTTGCTAGGTACGTTGAGAGGAGTGTCCATAATATGTCGATACTTTGTTGTTTCTTAATGCATGGAAGGGGTCTCTACAAATCATGTGACCCAAACCATCCATGGGACTGGTATATTTACCTACACTTACCATAGAAATCAACCAAACGTATATGGGTGTTTCCAAAAATAGGGGTACCTCAAAATGGATGATTTATAATGGAAAACCTGATTAAAATGGACGATTTGGGGGTACCACTATTTTCGGAAACACCCATATAGGTATTTATACCATACATGGATGGGTGATGAATTACGATTGACTAAGGTCTAAAATTTTCTTCCATGACAAACTGCCAGTCGGCGAGCTTTGGGTTGGGATTTTTGTAGGTTTACTACGATCCCCTAGTGCTCCAAACCCGTTTCAAATTGTTGTATACTTTCTGCAGGTTGGAACACGTCCGAACAAAAAACTCAATTACCTGTATAGTTGAAGCAAGTATCAATATGTTGCATCTTATCGTGGGATTATCCAATTTGCTGATGGTTAATAAACATATGTAAACATGCAATAACTTCCTTAACTTGTGTTCGTTGCTAGTCAAGAATTTAATAACCCATAATAAACCAATGAAAATACAGCCGACTGCATCTGTGAAGATTGTCAAGTAAACAACCAAACGCGTTTGCGAATTGAAGACCGGTGTTTTCTTGAAAATCAACAAAAAAACAAATGCAAAACAATCAAACACATCTCGTGTACTCTTTTTTGAACCTGCCCCACTCGAATGCTATCAGACCATGTAGTGCACCTTTCTCAAATATAGCCATCGTTCATGCTGGCAAAAAAGCCGTAGAAGCTGCAGATTTGTGACAACTCTCCTAGATATAAACGACTGAGTCGACCTGCTTCTTTCTCTGTAGTTTCCTAAAATGATCAGTTATTGGTAAGTGTAGCAACCAACTATATATATATATACACAGAGAAAAAGTTGGGTAGCACAAGCCATTTTTACGCATTTATTGCCGTAATCTTACAAGAATGGCTCATCGGCAAACACATAGAAACTTTGATGTCCTGCAAGTGGCGATTGCAAGATGCGGTTGGAATCCACTCAATAAACAAAGAAACAAATAAACCAAGAAATAAAGAAAGAAACAGAGAAACAGAGAAAAAAAGAAATAAACAAAGAAAGAAAGAAAGAAAGAAAGAAAGAAAGGCAAACAGAAACAAGAAACAAACAAATCTACTTCGTGCGTGAAACCGATCAACACTCAGCCAGATTTGTAGTGTCTGCTTCAACTTGGGAAACAACAGTATTTATATAGCTATGAACTATATATAGAGGTAAATGGTAGAAGGAACATTTTGGAATTGCATTGGCCCCATGAATTCAAAATGGAAGTCAAATTGATGATAACACAAAAAAATCGAGATAATCTAGAAATCAACCTACAAAAATTACCACACACCCAGGAACCAGTAAACTATATTCATGAAAAGATGCAATGGTGAGGTTTTTTCACATGACAGCCCCCAAAAATCTTTATCATCCTATGATATCCTATGGGTCTTAACCTGATGAGCAGGTGGTTGTCGCCGGAAACCATTACCCAACCATCCAAAACCAACCAACGAATCCATCAATCAATAAAATCATAGTTGAGGATGTCTTGCAAAAGACCAGTGATGTTAACCTCAACCAACCATCTCAACACAATGTTTTCTCCGCAATGAAACACCAATACCCCCAAATCGACTATAAATAAACTACGGATCCTTCATTGCTTAAAAATCATCTTCTGAACCAATGAAGTATTGAAGACTATTTTGGAAGCAGGTCTGCTTCAAACACGGCGAGGAATGGAAGATTCCGAGGCAACGAACCAAAAATTGGCGGTTGGGTGTCGGTTGGGGTTCGCTGAAGTGTGCCATAAATTTTACTGATGGGAAAGTCACTACTAAGGATGAGATGATAAAAAATCTTGAAAAAATATTGAGAAATACAGAATCTCTCTTTGAAAGATTGCAAAAGAAACCAAATTCCCCAAAAGAAACAAGTGGAAGCTGCAGCTGTTGATGATTTCCAGTTTAGGTTCATCTGTTCATCCTCTCTTCCCTCAAGATTTCCCCCCACTTTCAGGTTGGCAAATCACCTAAACTTCATGTAGATGCAGTGCGAACAAGAGCACACTTCCGCTCTGACACCCAGTCCATGTCTGCAATCAAGACTTCAAACATCCATTAGTTGCTTTGTTTTGTCCTGGGAAAATTGCCCAGTTAAAGACCATGTGTTCAACAACTTCAAAAGCATTCACAAAAATCCAACGATCTGCATCAAATCCTTTTGCTGTGTGGTTTTTCCAGGACAAGTGATCGCAGCTCTGGCAAGGCCCCTACGCGGAAAAAAACGCGAAAAAACCTGACTCTATTGACTGTACACCTCCCCTGCAAAGCAGGGGTAACAGGTTTGGGGCCTCTCAATCTACTCAATTCTCGAAACATCGACAGTTCAACTTATGTAGCATTCATGCAAAGATGCAAAGGTGGTGCTCACCGCGATTCAAATCGCAATGATCACTTCGGATGGATCAGGAAGAACCGGGTCTTCCTCGCCAAAGCTCTGCTTTCTTTTGAGATTCACCCTGACCTTAGCCAACGTGGGGGTTTTCTTAGTCATCCCACTGGTGGAAGCTGAGCAGCAATCAAGCTGAAACAACCCGAAGGATGAATCCATATGTAGAATGACAAGTCAATATAACGGTTTATAAAACATGATAATGAGAGTAAAAACTAGTTTATAGACTATAAAACAAAACCCTGCTACTACATATTTACTATTCCTAATACTACTACTACTACTACTACTACTACTACTACTACTACTCCTACTCCTACTCCTACTCCTACTCCTACTCCTACTCCTACTGCTACTGCTACTGCTACTGCTACTGCTACTGCTACTGCTACTGCTACTGCTACTACTACTACTACTACTACTACTACTCCTACTACTACTACTACTACTACTCCCTACTGCTACTACTACTCCTACTGCTACTGCTACNCTACTACTACTACTACTACTACTACTACTCCTACTACTACTACTACTACTACTCCTACTGCTACTACTACTCTACTGCTACTGCTACTGCTACTGCTACTGCTACTGCTACTGCTACTGCTACTGCTACTGCTACTGCTCCTGCTCCTGCTCCTGCTCCTGCTACTGCTACTGCTACTGCTACTGCTACTGCTACTGCTCCTGCTCCTGCTCCTGCTCCTGCTCCTGCTCCTGCTCCTGCTCCTGCTACTGCTACTACTACTACTACTGCTACTACTACCACTACCACTACCACTACCACTACCACTACCGCAACCACCAATCCACCTATCCACAGCCAACAGGTGGGGAGTGGCTGATAATATCAATATGGTTTTGGGGGGTCCAAGCTACACTTATGACACGTATATTCATATGAACATATGATATCATATGATTATATACCCTAATCTTCCAAATACCACCTGAGGTGAACGGTGTTTGGATGGTATGTCTTTGGGGTCCACAACAACAACTGGGTCCGTCCATGTGCGTCGATGTCGGACCAAATCGGCCTGGAGAAGTGTTGGGCGCAAAGTGACTTCCCGAAGAAACTGTCGCAAGTCCTCAAGCGTGGCATGTCATGATGCCCAAATACTTCATGTATGGAATATTTACCTACATTTGGCTTAGATTTGTGGTAAATGTAATGTAGGTAAATATTCCCTACATGGAGCATTTGGGATGGATTATAAGGGACAGTCTCACCATCATTTTTCGAGTTCTTTTTGATCCCCATCATCCAATTTGATGCACTTTGTGGTGTCAATAGCTACTAGAGTTGCAGCCAGTTTTAGGCAGAAAGTTGTGGGAAAATGAAGCAACTCACCCCAAGGACAAAAAAAACATGATACATTTTCCCACAACTATTATTGGTTGATGGGACTGGTAGATAACAATCCCACTCTACAAGAAATCTACTATGGGAAAATGAATCAACCAGGTTTGTTGTTGCTT
Source organism: Breviolum minutum Mf 1.05b.01 (assembly GCA_000507305.1). Classification (NCBI taxonomy): domain Eukaryota; class Dinophyceae; order Suessiales; family Symbiodiniaceae; genus Breviolum; species Breviolum minutum. The sequence goes on along the minus strand of DF240904.1, from coordinate 22,226 downwards.
ATCATCATGTGGTTAAAATGTGGTTTTCGTGGGCGGTTGAACTTTCTGCACGAACGACAATCCCTGAACAATGTTACCCGGGCGGTTCAAGGCCTTCGCATGAGCCCTGAACGGCCCTTTAAAAAAACAACGTGTTTTTGGCAATGTTAAGAAGAAGTCTCACAGCATGATTCAACCAAGCCTCAAATGGTGGATTCAGCCCATTTGAAATCCGTGGAAAACTCGTTTCCAATGGTGGATTTATGATGATTTAATTCTAAGAAGTTTCAAACATACCCCTGGAACATACCCCAGACGCTCAACCAGCGCTTTATGAAGGAACTCCTTTCAGTGAAGGGTTTGGGGATGAGTGGGGGTAAGCTCTCGGGGTATGTTGGGATTCTCTTTGATTTATATACTGCTCACCCAAGACTCAAATGCTGAATATTGCTTATGGTTCATCATATTTCTAACATGTTTCTCACCATCCCCAGCCTCCTGGCATTGATGTTCGGAATCGGTACTTGAACATCGTTCCCGTAGAGGACTGCCACTGGTACATCCCATGAGACTGGAGTCCGCTGACCCCGGAGAGGTCAGATAGTCAGATAGGTGGAATGCAGCAATGTCTGTGTGCCGAGTTTCCTCTTGAGCCCAAAATGCATCTCAAGGTGCCAGGATGGGCAGCTTTGTGCTTTTTGCGCTTCGTAATATCATACAAATTCCGAAAACATCCTTCGTAAGCAACAAGCAGTAATTCTAAGGTGCCAGGATGGTATAACTGTATAACTGTATAACTATATCTTTACAATTACAATTAAACTATCTGTTTCATTCTTACCACACCCCCAAAGACAACCTATCACCACAAAATTCTACAAAAAAGCAAACCATACAACTATCTCACATCAGAGTTTTCCCGCTTAAGCCTGTTCCTTTCCATCCCAACCACGCTTCTCTCCAAGGATGATGTCAACCAAACCCTCTGCCAACGAACCCTCCGTGGCTCCGAGCCCAGAGCGTTGAAGGACATGGGCGATTTCAAGACGTCCGTTGGCCTTTTTTGGAACCGATGCACGACGGGTTGGGTTGGGTTGGGTTGAAGTGAAGTCGTTTCACCCTTTTGGACGGGTGGCTTGTGACTCACAAAATTGGTTGGCAAACTTCTTGGTGAAAATGGATGGATGTGAGTGGATCTGTGCATAGTGTATATGTATATATATATATATCATCTATATCTAAATATATTACTGATCTTCTGGCAAATTCTGGTATGATTGTTTTAAGGTTGAGTTAAACATGCTCAAAACGACCATTCAACTGCTTTCCATTGACATGGCGTCGAACAGTGCAGAATGATTGGACATCTCACCATTCTTGTTTCTCACGACATATCCCCTCGAAAAAGCCATACATCGCTCAGACATGCGTTTTCGACCACTTACGTTTCTTTCGATATAGCTCTGGGGTGGCTTTCTCTTACATTTGTTTTCACAAAAATCTTCATCTCCGCAAGGCCATGCAGTTTCTGTTTCTACAAAGCTCTGTTTTCTTTCCAACCAAAAGGGCCAGAACCAAACCAGTGAAACCAGGGAACTTGGACATGGATCCCATAGATCCCATGGATCCCATAGATCCCATGGATCCCATAGATCCACTAGTTGACACTGACCTGGGCTGCTGATTTGGGAGGTCAGACAAAGGGGGGAGGGGTTGGGTACCCTCCGGGGAACTAACATGAACTAACATATGCCCATGTAAAAGGTGGGAAGATGATTATTTCCACTTGAAATAGTGGGATATGTGTTAGTTCCCAGAAAGGTATTTGTATGAATCATCTACATAAATCCAACCAACGAGCTTTGAATTTCAAAGCTGAGCAGTGGAGAAGAGGTGACGTGGTATCATGGCTCACTATTGGTCGCCGTGAGCCATTTTGGACATCTTTGAATCTGTGAGAAGTAGAATATTTTACTATCCGCATCAACATAAACTTCCCTACACGCCAAGCGAGCAGTCTTCTGGCACCATGGTCACCATAGTAACAATTTGGAATGTTCCCCGAGGGAATGTGAAGGTTGACAATGGGGATTCTTTAATATTGAATTGATGATCCTCCCCGGTGGTCATTTAGGATCATTTCTATATACGTTGTATATATATACATTGCTTCTATGTATATCTGGTGGGTAAAAGAAACTCATCAAAAGATTGAATCCTATAACGCCCCCGCACCATGGGCAAACGAAAGGGGAGACATGAACAGTTTACACCATGGCAGCAGTAAAAACATGTGCACTTGATACAGGATTTGTAGCGTCCATGCTCCCTTCTGGGATAGTTCCTTTACCCAAAAATCAACATGGAACCTAAAAAAACGATGGATTTCATACGATTTTCAATCTCGGGATTTTCCTTTTGGAGAACTTTCCTTCCTGATTTGCCAATCCAAAAAACACTCCCTAAAATTAACAGCTCACCCTGAAAATAGGCCTAAACGCCCCAAAAGGAATCAATCGTCTTCCAACCATCCATTTTCAGGTGCGAAAATATTAGTTTCAGGGAGGGTAGATTTTCTAGCTAGTGGTTTCAACCCAGTTGAAAACTATTGTATAGTCAAATTGGGTCATTTCCCCAAGTGAAGGTAAAAATAAAAAATGGGAGAAACCACCACCTAGTTTTTCTTGTTGGCACACCTTCCCAAACGACCAAGCCACCCAGATGGCGGCTGGGCAGCTGGAAACAGCTCTGGCAAACTTTGGTGTTCCTTCCGGACGGGCAGGACGGAAAAACGGATGATGTCGACTTAAATCTTTTTTTTTGGAAGCGCAAACACGGGGGTATAAACTTGGCTGACATAGAGGATCACCACATTTAGCACATCAAAACAATCTAAACATGTTTAGTCCAAAGTGTTTAGTATGCTTTGAACCGTTCTACCTGAAAACGCGTTTGCACTTACATGTGGTGAAGCCCGATTTCAGGAACCCAGCCAAGTGGCACTGGCAAATTGGATGTGGTCCTTAAAAAATCCGAGTTTGGGGATCCAAACGTGACCATCCATCCACTTAGGTTGGGGGCAGTTTGACCATGCCATAACCAACAGGGTTTCCTCATCAGGCTTTGGCCATTGTGCCCACAATCCACTTGGCCTCACGAGTTGCTTGGGTAAAAACCTAGAAATTGTGGGTACAACCTGGAAAATGAACGGCTGCTTCACCTACAAATCACCTATTTAGAAAGGAACATCCTCTTTTTTCCAAACCTCCAGGGAATAATCGACTCAGGGGTGTACGACTTCAAGGATTTCCGAACCAAAAAAGACATTCTTTGCGGGACTGGGACGTGTTTCTGTACACCACATACATGTTAACTCTAATATTGAATGGAAAGAATATTCCTTACTGTACTAATCTTCATCCGAGGTACTGCAAACTTCCTCCACTGTCTTTCCAGGCCTGTGCGGAGCCCAACAATGGTACCGGGGAGAGTCAAGCTGGAACGAGCTTAAACTGGCCAACGGAATCTCTTTTTTGGGCATACACAAGTACTATAAATATCTCCCACGGAATGGGAGAATGTCATAGAAAGCTATCATCAAAATTGATCAAACTATATCAAACAACAGGTTTTATAACTAACATATGGTATCATATATAGTAATGGATGTATATAGTGGTGGACTAATGGCTGTATAGATATTACTTCTTATTTTCATGGAATCTAAGGGTACCCCCCCGACCCCTAAAGCCACCTTCCCTTCAAGAAATAAAGCCCTAATAAGATCTAATAAGGCCTTAAAGGAAACCAATGGTTAATAAGCCCTGATCATAAGGCCTTAGGTTCCCATGTTCAACCTGCATGTATGCCACCATCTTTTGAGTGGGGCGCCTTGTTGAAAGCTCCGCCAGGACATGGGCATGGCCTTGGATCATCAGGGATGACACCATGCCCTTAGCATCCCATAAAACTGGCATATTTACCTACATGCAAGGTGGATTTTTATGCTAAATGTGGGGTAAATATATCAGTCCCAAATATCCATAAAGGAAAAAAACGACTCAGGAGACCAAAAGCTGAAAAAAAGGACCGGAGACTTGAGACTTTCGGAAGGTACCGGTGAAATAAAACTACCCTCCTCCCTGAAAACGAACGAATGTCCGCAACAAAGGGACTATTTTAGTAGGGGACATGTTTGTTTTCAGGGGAGTATACGTTGTTCCTTTCATAACTAGTTGGTGGTTGAACCAGCTCATTTGAAACATGTGCGCAAGTCAAATTGAATCATTTCCCCACGAATTCGGGGGTGAAAAAAAACAAATATGTGAGTTGCCACCACCCAGATAAGCATGGCAATCGAAAATGGACTTCCTGATTTTAGAAGGGCGTTGGAACGCCTCAACTTCTTTCACATACCTTGTGAGTGAGTGTTTGTGAACCCCCAAACATCTCCTGAAAAGGGCTTTAGGCCTTCCAAGCCTCTAATCACAAGGTATTTGAATGATTTTGGCTGTCTAGAGCAACCAAGCATTGACTAAGAATTGTTTAGCTGACTAAGCTAGTCTCAAAGACAGTTCTCCCTCCAGTGGGCAAGCATAGCTGTACGGAATTCAAATCCACCTTACCCAACACAGAACTTGCTAACGTGCATCTCTGAAGTCTACTTTCATGTTTCCACCGTTTTGTTAGCAACAAATGCTGTTTCTTCCGTTTTTTTCCAAAGAAACCCCAACAAAAATCAACCATCAAAAATTGAACCACCATTTCCCAAAACCCCCCCCAAAAAAAAACCTGCTTCCAAGATGGCTCAATGGCTCGGCTTCCGGGCAACACCAATAACTTTGGTCGAATCTCTAAACTGGCACCATAACCTGGTTGTTTTATTGGAGATTTCGCTGAGGAGAAACGGCGGCGGCTTCGCAGTGGTCCGTGGTACTTTTTTGTCATCACTGTGTATATATATATATGTAAATACCGTTGGAAGGTACATGTCACAATGTTTTGCTGAATTTGAAGTCCATATATCTATATATGCAAAACAAGTTTTTGAACATACAATTACGGAGAGTAATCCAGCCAAAGTGGGACAAGTCTTTTGAAATGTCCATCAACATAAACCTGCAGCCGGATAGTGATGCCGGATAGTCATGAAGACTTAGTCATGGGTACCCCACCCACTGAAATTGCTGCAATAGGCCAACAAAAGGCCCACCCATTGCACATTCTGACGGTATCTTTTCCAAGAGGTTGGTACAACAAACAAACAAAAACATGGGATACACGAAAGTCAGCTGTAAAACAATCTAGTCAAAGTAACTTTGACCCAAGATTCAACAAATTTTTCATTAGTAAAGTTTCCTGCCTGGAAAAAAAAGAAAAAACAACCCCACTACAAGCAAACTCAGGGATGACTTTATGTTTGAAAAAACAACCCAACACTTTCATCACAGGTGGATAGTTTCTGAGATTCAGTACGTAGACCCGGCAGATCCTCGTCATTCATCTTCGGTGGTCCCGCGGCGCAGGACCAATCGTCACGCCTCGGGGGTGTAATGGTCAGGGGATGGTAGGGGTATAAACTTGCCTTATGATTGGGGCAAATCACTATGAACCACCATCAGGGGGTTAACTTGATGTTCACTTATTCCCTTAAATCATGATGTAGGGTTACACTACTGCCATCTGTGTTTGGTAGAATTTGGTAGCTGGGGTATGACTCACTTCTTGCATAGGGAGGGGAGAAAATGCCATGCAATCCTGTAGATTCAAAAAATCATCAAAAAATCATATGTTGGACCCCCCCATTCCCGTAAGGGTCCCAAAACATGGGACTAATGGGAGTTCCCCTAGTTTTTCCCAAATGGCGAATTGTGTGGGAACTCCCAAACTCGGCCCGGGAAATCAGCCCAAATCATGCACGACTCATCTGGGTGTTTATCACCTTGACCCAACGGCAACTCCTAGGACGCTGCAGCCCAAGCTGCATGGTGTGTTTGGCCACCTCATCAAGGAATTCCTTCGTCAAAATTTGTACATCAGCAAGAAGCGATATATGCAAGTTTTAATGCTTCCTCAATTAAAAAATATATAAATCTTTAAAGATCAATCTGTGAAGTTGGCAGCAAATCATATAGTAGTAGATAGTAGTAGTAGCGGTAGAAGTAGAAGTAGAAGTAGAAGTAGAAGTTGAAGTAGAAGTAGAAGTAGAAGAAGAAGTAGTAGAAGTAGAAGTAGAAGTAGAAGTAGAAGTAGAAGTAGAAGTAGAAGTAGAAGTAGAAGTAGAAGTAGTAGTAGTAGTAGTAGTAGTAGTAGTAGTAGCAGTAGCAGTAGCAGTAGCAGTAGCAGTAGCAGTACTTGCAGCATTGAGGTTTGCAGATCGACCATCTATCACCCCCAACGTCGATGAGTGTCCTGTCGATCCACTCCTGGAGGAATCGGTGGCCTCAATGGCTACGTCTGCTGAACCGTGCAACGAAGAAACATCAAATGACAACAGCAAGCAAGGTGATACTGAGATACAGTAAAAACATGTAAAAAACATGTCCAACATCTGCATGAATATCTACAAACAAAATGGGGAAACCAATCTAACATAAATAAAGGCAGCATTAACGACATTAAATACATTAACATTTATCAAAACATCTCATTCAGATTGGAACTTCCTGATTGAAACCTCCAACACGTTCACCAAAATTCACCTTCTATTGCATCCCAAGATTCAAATCCTTCTGCTGCTCCAAAATGGCATTTGCCTGATTCTGAAGCGACATCATCGAAGCACCTACCAAGTCGCAGCGGAAAAAAACCAAGCACTTCGACGGTCCATGAGATCTCATGTTCGTGTGCCACGACACACGCGCCTGGCTTCATGATATGGACGCTAAGCAGTGGCCAACCGAAGGTGCAGGGAAATGTTACGCAGTCTATCTTTCAATGCTGAGGCGTGTCATGATAAGTGTGTTTGACAAAATGCCTGTCAGCAAAAAAACATGAACTTCAATAGACTTGGCCCTGAAGGGCCCTGAAGGTTTAAGGTGTTAACTTTCTTAAAAAAAAAGATCTTGGAGATTTCAAAATATTTGAGGCTCAGTCCCTCCCCTAAAAAAAATGGTGTTTCAAGGCGTCCTGCCCATGTGGCTCAACCCCAAGGGTTCTGACAAAGCTCTCTAAGATAACTTGTAATCATATGACTCACAAACAATCCCATAGAGAGGAACACAATCCATCATAACCGAAGATTCTAATAAGGGAATATGCTTTTAACAAAAAATCAGTCTGGATACTCGTTCTGAACATCATCCTTCGTCATACGACTTCTTCGGTCAAAAATTCAGCAGAAATGCGTCTGTTTCTTGTCGTGTGTGTGTGTGTGTTGATTTTTGGCGAGTACACTCCCCTGAAACTAAGCTTTGCCAACATGATAATAGAGCTAAAACAAAAAATAACACTGGTCACTAGTCTTGCAAGCATCCCTATTGGGGCTTTGTTAGTTTCAAAGAGGGAACTTTATTTCTTGGCGTTGCTGCAGTGTCCATGAAGATTCCCACTGTCGAGCCGAGAAAAACAGGATGCGACAAAAAAACATCCCCAAGCTACCCAAACATGATGTGGATAAACGCATGCTGAACTGCATGTATCACCTGTATCATCCTGGTATGTGCCAGTCATTAGCTACTATCGATTGCTGATGTGGCATTATCATGTAAAAACAATAGGAACTGGTATGTATGTATTGAAAAATTGACATATCTGATTTGCAAGAAAAGAACTATATGATGAATATTGCATTTCAATCACCAAAACATGTCGGTATAGTTTGGCATCATTTGCTCAGACTTCAAACGATTCACCGCTTTGGCCTTGAACTTCAGCATCTTCCACTCGATGATGAGGATAGTAATGCTGCTATTGATGATGGTGATGATGATGATGATGATGATGATGATGATGATGATGATGATGATGAAACATATTGAAGTAGACATCTACACATCAGAAACCACATCAAAACAAACAAACTCACATTGATAGATCGACATCATGAACGCACAGAGTATATAAGTATGAACATATATGCTTGCTCTCCTAGCGTCTTATCGTCAAGCATTATTCTTCTGGACTGTCCTAGCCCCAGGCAACAGTCCAAAGAATCCTAAGGATCCTAAAGGTAAATCATGGTAAATCTGTATAAGTCCCACTAAACCCAATGGTGACCAAGATTCTCATGAATTCTTCTTTCCCCTGAATCTCATAAAAAAACACATCGAAAATCAACTTTCCCATTGCCATCCCATTCAGGAATTTCGGGCTTCCAATGAAGCGAGTCGTTTCGAGGTTTTCGACGAGTCACGTAGTAGCAACTCGCAATGATCTTGCAGTCCATGTGCCGAGAGAAGGGACACCTCATCAAACCGACCAAAAATCGCAGAACCCTCCGCAGGCAGCACGAGGGAGTACATTGGTAGATCATTCGAAAACCCCGTGGATAAAAAAACAACAAGGTTTAAGGAAGGGAGTGGTTTACTTTTGAGCCGACGACAGGCATAGCTGATGGTGACCATTGATCGGGAGTCCAGGATGTTACCCACTTTGGGATAATGATGTCATGACATCAAGACTATCACCAAAACAGCACCCGTGCTTTTCATGTTTTAATCTCTTCAAACAATGCGGAGTTGTTGTTCCAAACGCGCTCTATTGCGACCTTCTTGTTTCCCTGCACAAGTGTGCTATGAGAAACAGTCACAGCCTCAAATGAAGAAAATCTTCCCACGAGTTGGGCATTTCTTGATACAAGAAGTTAAAGCCTTCACCTAGCTGTGACTAGTTGGTGGTTTCAACCCATTGGACAAAATATTGCAGTAGGCAAAATGGGAATCTTCCCCAAATAGGGGTATAGGGGTGATCATAAAAATCTTTGCAACCACCACGCAGTATAACCTCTCGTAGGAACAGTGTGACCTGCCATCTTGACCATCAAACTCAACAAAAAAACTCCTCGAAAATCCTTTGAAATTGATCCCCTGACCCTTCCGAAACCGATCAACATCTTGTATTTCCTTCCATTTGTGTTTTGCGTTTGTCCTCCTTGAATGACCTATGTAAATCCGAAAAAAATACAACACATAAACTGGCTCAAGTTTAAAGGATCCAAACTCATCCCCATCGCTGAGTAATGCTGACACCGTTCTCTTGCGGCAAAGGTCTACCACCTTAGGATGGACTTCTGATTCAAGTGTACACCAAAGGGAACAACAAACTCGAGTTCATAGTTTATACCATGTGTACATTTGAACGAACAAATAGAATATACATCTATAGGTATACATATGTATACATTGAATGATTTAACAAAACCTGATTGGGATCTACCAAGGAAACTTAGATATGTCCAATTGCTATGTTAGATTGATGGTCAGGGGATGGCATGACAAACATTGGCGATTAGCTGCTTAGCTTCCCTAATTCTTCAACAAAAATCACTTCTTGTAGACCATCAAATGCCCACCTGAAGTTTAACAGCTCGCCCCTGAAAAGTTACCGGGCCCCAAAAGGAAACTTAGTTTTTACAACTTGAAAACCATCATTTTTCAGGGGCTACAATGTTTAAACTTCAAATTTGTCTAGTCTGCAAATTCCTTGGCGACTTTTCATATCACACAAACCTTCAGTTTAGTGAGTGCCGCTCACGGATCCCAACCTAAACCTTCCGGATCCCAACCTAAACCTTCACGTTTTTTGTGTGATTGGAATTAAAGAATGTGAATCTTTTTTTTTGACTGAAAAGATAGTTTCAAGTGACTGCACATTACTGTACTATAAGACGATTTGTGCTATCATTCGGCAGTAATGTTATACTGAGTGGTGGATCGCGCGCATCCATATGACACTTAAGGGCTTAAGTGTGAGCAAAAAGGAAAGATGATAAGCAATGTCAAACGTGTAACTGTTTGAATGATTCATGACGTCAGCTGAAATTTAGGTCATCCCATGTCATCGGGTGACCTAAGGACCTAAACGGGAAATCCCAACATCGAAGGTTTACCCCGTTGACATCGGCCTTGGTTGATTCCAACCAAATCAACCAAGGCAACCCCACCACTCATCACATCCATCGACAGGGACGGGCATAACCTGGAAATGGCCAAGGATTTTTTTTGGGGGGTCAGAGTTTTTTGTGCAGAAAAAAATATGGAGAAAAACACATGGTACATGATCTAGTCGGTGGTTTCAACCCATTTGAAAAATATTAGTCAAATTGGATCATTTCCCCAAATAGGGATGAACACAAAAAATATTTGAAACCACCCACTTATATACCAATACGTAGAAGGAATCTATCTGAAGGAAGTGTGCTGAAATTATATGTTTTCGTGGTGGCAAAACGGGGGCATCTTCTTGTTGAGAACAGGAGATTGGTCCGGAGAAGTCAGCACTCAACAATCAAGAAAACAACTGTAGAAACTGTGAAGATGTGAAGCTGTGATGATGATGATGATGATGATGATGATGATGATGATGATGATGATGAGGCTGAGGCTGAGAAAGGGCCATCTCCGCTGATCATGCGTGATGATGGGAGAACAGCAAGTTGAGATCTTGCAGTGGCTGCCACCTACTAGCAGCCAGCACTTGAGGTCCATGGTGCACACATTCGACCTCTTCAACACCCCATCATGCTTCATGAGTGATGCAGTGATGCAACCCAGCAAAACCCCGTACTTGCATATGCTCTTGTTGTTATTCAGTATTAGTATTGAATGCTCTCGGCACGCATTCGGATACAAAACACCTGGTGATGAGAGAAGCACTGTACAGAAACAACCTTTGTACCACCATGGCCCATATGATGCCAACCACTATGGATTCACGTTTAAATGTCTAACAGTCAAACAACTGGCGGACACTTCCTACCTTGTCCCATCCAACGAAATCCATAAACTATCAAACTGCCATCAGAAATACTTGAGGTACAAAACACAAGAAAAAATCTATCTATCATAAAAAAAAACATCTAAACATCTATGTGTATAATACACACATATCCAACCATCCAACAAAAAAATCATCATATCATAAAAAGCGCAAGTTCCTAAACCCAACCAGTTACCCCGTTGCCACAAAGGTCCGTCGTGGAAATCGTTTTTTGTTCAAAAACAAAATTCTGAGGTTCCAAACCCTGAACGATCCATAAAACAACACAAACACGACACTCGCACCTTGTGGCGGGTTGAAGGGTAAGTTGTTGTTGTTGTTGTTGTTGTTGTTGTTGTTGTTGTTGTTGTTGTTGTTGTTGTTAAGTAAGTTTGTCCAGAAGCCAAATATATGTGTATATATATAAGGGAAAATACACACAAATGATACGGAAACACATGTAGGGAAACAACAATTTGAAGATCTAGATTTTTACGATGCTTTAATATGATGCTAATATGATATAGTTCATGGCATGTTTATGGTTAATTAATCATGAGTTTCATCTACACCCCGAAGTTTAAACATATCCCCTGACAAGTTACCGGGCCCCAATAGGAAAGGCTTGTCTTCCAAGCACTGCTTCAGGATCAACTCCCTACAAAACCAATGGAAAGTACATGGACTTGCAACCGTTTCAAGCTTGCTTTTGTTCGAACGTGTGAGACAAATGGGGAAAACAACGAATCTATCATATCTTGTTTCATAACACCATATCCATGCTATATATATATCGTATTATTTCAAATTACAGTATCACATCGTATTGAAGCGTATTGCATTGTTCATGAATGTGCTAATTATACAGAATGGTTGCAATGCGTTCCAATGTCTATCTGTTGAAAGCTGTTTTTGTTACCCACTTCAATTCATGACGCCGTTGGGCAAAATGATTGACGCCGTTGCCCACGAAAAGTGGTACGTTCGGTAGCATCTTAAAGGTACGAGGCGAATACCTCCTGAGGTTTTACGTTATTTTTGTCCGGCATGGTTTTAAACGGGTCCAGAAAAATGCCGAAACCTCAGGAGGTGGCACCGCCTGGATGTCTATATAAGGTAAACCTTTAAGTCTTTGCGTGAATGACGCATCATATTACGCTGTCATCCACGGCAACATGCCATGCCTTTGGGTTTTTCATGAGGCGAAGACCTCGGGAACGTTCCACCACACACTTCCCCCCCAAAAAATCCGCCGGGTGGCCTCCCAACCACCGAACCTTGGTGGGATTGGTGGTGGCAGCTGTGCATTTTGGGGTGGTGCGTTTTTCTGGTCACCCAAAAAAATCCGTTGAAATTGATGGGGGATGTGGAAATTACATGAAATTACCACCAATTCAACTTTAGTAGATTGATTTACATGATGAAGAAGTCCGGCCCCTGCTAAAGCACTTGCAGTAACAAAATCAACATAAAGGATTCCAATTTGTTTCATCCGCCAATGTCAAAAATAAGCTTTTAGCTGCTGGATTGGATTGTTTTGGTCACTGAACACTCCAAGCTCTTGACCATCAGGCTGCAAAGTAAATCCATGTACCTATTCATACCTATTCTACTTCAGCCATAGCAAACATCTGGAGCAAATTACTATAATTCCTAAACCTCGAACCTGAATTTAGTTTACGGCATTTTTCGGTGAGATTTCTCTTACCTTCACCAGGTGACCAACCGGCACAAACTGGTCGCTGTAACTCGCTGTAACCGTTCACTAGGCGATCCAAGCTCTTCAAGCATCACATCTGCTGGTGCACCATTTTGACCTCATGTCGCCGATGCTTCAGAAATGCAACTTTTTCGCATCTGGTAAGGGAAAGGTCACCAAAAAACAAAGTGAGTTTGTACATACAACCATGCCAACTGGTTGGCCAACCTTGGCTTTTTCCACAAATCTTTGGTAGCGATTTGCATGAAACGATCAGAATACGTCAAGAGGCCATCAAACGTGGCTGATAAAAATCAAATGGTGTTCGGTGTTCGTCTCGTTGATATCAGCTATATATGTGCAGGTTGGCAGTTGCAGGTATGGGTGTCTTGGGCACCTTTTATGACAAACTGATATGAAGCTCATTTCCTGGATACGAATAGAAGGGAATACATTCATATATGTATACCGATATATTGACATTTTCCTGGAAGATTGATGAAGATTGTAACAACTTGAGAATTAACATGAAAGATTGCAAGACATGGTCGAGTTTCCATTGTGCTAGCACTGTTGTTGGTCAATTGCCCAAGGAGTAGATCGGGGTCGATGTTGTCCAAATCTGCGTTAATTAGATGAGTTACCATAGAAGGTTTCATAGACTAAAGGTGCAGCATAGTCATAGATTATCTATAGATAATCAATGATAATCATATTAACATACATGCATGAGCATTATAAATGGCATCACATCTGCGAACTTCGATTATGATTGTAGCGAAAGAAGGTCAGTCATTAACTTGGATTTTGCATCCGAATCTTTGTCTAAAAAGTCTTTAAACAAATACTGGAAATCATACATATCGTTTATAGAGCTTCATAGTCCCGGTGCGATACGCAGCCCCCCCGAAGCATTCACCAAGCAACGTTGGCAAAGTTGCAGCATCACGCTGCGCCCTGGACCCTGTCAAGGAAAGAATTGGATTTTTTACACACAATGGATGCGATGAATCTCCGCAAATTATGGAACACATCCTTGACTCCATGATTTTGCCCATATACCCTGGGAAGATACCCCAAACTTCCCCTTTCACCCCCAAAAAGAAAGAATTCCTTCATAAACTGTTGGTGAAACATCCGGGAAGCCCACCTTCCAGGGGGCCCTGTGGTAGTGAGATCTTAGATTAACCCTGAAGGTTTGGTTGAGCTATGTCACCTCTACTTATACCTGGCTTTTGGAGACCACCTTGTAATCCCCGCCAATTAAGGTCATTTTGGGTACCATTCCCCTTACGTTACGTTTCACTCTTTGGGGGCAAATTCCCCAATAACCGGCGACCGAAAAAGGAAAAGTCGCTACCAAAATTGCCTTGGATGAATTGGCATCCTTTGGCATCCTAGCATGCTATAGCTGTTTGAAGCCCCCTAACCGAGGTGGTTTTGACCGCAGATCCTTCTGTCGCTTGATGAATTTGGCCCGGAAGCATCATCAACTACACGGCTGGAACTTACTCCAAATCATCCATTTAGAAAGAAAGGAACATGATCATCTTCCAGCCGTTCATCTTCCGGGGTGTAACAAGATGGCAAATTAAGGATCATCTCTCAACAATTAAAAACCTCCTTGAACATCCTCCATCTCGCCTCCAAGCATGTTGGTTCAGACCATGGACCCTCATCTAACCTGAAAAACCCGACATGGGCTGTTGAAATGCCAGTTATATCATGCCCAGTGGTTTATGGTTTACCGTTGATTTACCATCCCATACCATCCCATAATATGGTATATTTACCTTGATTTAGTATAGAAGTCAATCAACTGGAGGTATATATATCATACATGATGGATGCTATGGGCACGGTAGAAAATAAACAAATCACCTTGAGAGCAGATCCCAAATAATATATATATATATGTTTATACACAAATTGTTCTGATAAAGATCTTCAGTGCAGTTCTATCTACTTTCGAAGATAATTCTTCAAAAATTACCCCAAGTCTTCCCTTGAAGTTATCCCTTTGACCAAAAAACATCTTCGTTTCAAATCGGACATCCCTTCTGGTGTGAATCCGTTATAGTTCAACAAGTATTTCGGCACTTACTGGCTCCACTGAACGAAGATTTCAGAGAATCACATCGAAGATTCAGCATGACCAGCAGCTGTCAGCATCACTTGTAGGAATCCATAAAACATGAGAACACTCGGATTGACGAAGGACCCTGCATGATTAGGATGCGGGTGGTGTTGAAAAACACCATATCTAAGTTTAGAACTTGTGTTTGCTAAGCGCTTTACCAAGCTTCTCGGAATGTCCAAAATTAAAACGTGCATTGTTTATTGCATGGCACTGCACTCACTAAGAGGATCAAGTTTGATATCGGTCAGGGATCACCAAGCGAGTTCTGCATAAAAAATGGTTATTGAAATCATCCAAAAAAACGGTGATCACAGTTCAACTCCTCTAACATCCTTCGCAATGACTCCGTCTCTTGCGGAAAGCTGCGAATTGACCGTATGAAGTAATTCCATGTAATTTGTTTGGAGTTGGGATCAAGGTCAAGGTTTGCAACCCACTTTGATCTACAATGATGTGGAACCATTCAGAATTCACATGCATCTTCCCTCTATAATTATTCTCTATGGTTTCTCGTCATTTCATTAGAAACCTGCAAGTTCTCAAATTAGACCGGTCTACAAACGACTTGAAACAATACAGGGGGCAGTGCAACAGCACCCAACCTATATCATCCTGTATCGCAAGCCTCGCGTTATATAAGGGGATCCGGGATCACCATAAACCGAATGCTCCAATATTACCCACATTTGGCTTAAATGTACTGTACATGTAGGTAATTAGGTAAATATTCCTTAACTGGAGCATTTGGTCAATGATCTAACAGGCTATGAGGATCCTTAATGGGAATCTAAGGGCACCCCCCCAATGCCAACCCCCCCAAGAAATAAGACCTTATTAAGGGGCTATTCACTATCATTATAATGCCTTATTTTCTGAGGGATTCCCATGAATCACTATAGTTGGTGGTTTCAACCCATTTGAAAAATATTAGAGTCAAAACGGTTTCATCTTCCCTAAAAAGAGGTGACAATTAAAAACAAATAATATAATAACACCACCCAGCTCCTGTCATTAAGCAACCATGTTTTCGTCCTCTTCCATGCCTTCACTCCATCCCAACTTGAGGTCACCTACTGAAGCTGTACTTGCAGCCCAGCCTCCAGGACTTGTTCCAAGGACTTTTTGTCATGCTTAGGGCTGGTGACATCAAAGTGACCGCACCATAAATGACTTGATGACTGGTATGATTTTGGTGAGGTTTCAGTATGTTCAGCCTTTTTTGATATTTTTTTTGCAGTTTTTCATGATTTTGAGTGATAGCATGCAGCTACATGAGCTCCCAGTTGCTAAATTGTTTATTTTGCCAAATTGGATCCTAAGAAATCGGATCCAAACTTGGCTCCAATTCCTGAAAAGGTCGTTGCATCTTCAAAAAAAGTCGACATTTTGACCGCGAAATATTATATATATACCCTCCCTAAAACAAACGTAGCACCTGTTTGAATAGGCCGAAACCCAAAAGCAAGCGATCGTCTTCCAACCATAAATGTTCAGGTGCTTTTGCTATTAGTTTCAGGGAAGGCAAATATAATTTGATATAATTTGCCATAAAGTTGTGAAATAACAAGTCCAGCATCTCTGAGTCTCCTGAGCTGCCTAGATCCCCATATTTCCCCTTTGGGCACCATTGCCTCCATGAGGTGTGATGATGCATAAGCACCCAGCCTGTGCAGGGAAAACTTCGTCTTTTGGCATGTGGATACCAAACGAAGGACTAGAACCTAAACATGACACCAACTGGAAAGAATGGAAAAGGCTAAACATCATAATTATCTAAAGAAAAAAAACATGCAACCTCACTGCCTAGTCAAAAAATGCTGATATTTCACTCTTTCCTTAATTTTCCAGTGTGTTTGAAACAATTCCTTGTTCCCTTCTGTTAGCTTTGCTGCTGAATTCCTAGTGCTCTCTCCAAAGGGTCCAGCCAATCCATCAAAATGATGACAATGGAGTTGGTACATCAGAGTCGTGTAAAGAAAGTAAATAATCTGGCCAAATTATAATATTTCACCGGCTCCCTTTCGTGTCTTTAGATGCAACAAAAGTATCAGGGATTGTCAGTTGCCATTGCTATGTTCGTTTACTAAAAGGTATGTAATTTCTGGCCAAATTGACCAAATTACAATATTTCACCAATCTACATTTCCCTGAAACAAAGAGATTTCAAATTTCCCTTCCTCAGCTACCTTTTGAGGTGAGATCCTGTGAGGTCGCGATGAAATTTGACCAGAATACTGTTCGTCCAAATTCTTAATACGACTATAGTTCGAATGGCTGAAATGGGCTACCAATAAGCCAATGGAGTTTGGAAACACATATGTTTGTGGCTCAAATTGATCAACTTCACCGGCCCAAAAAAAATACAAACAGGTAGCATATGGTAGCATGGCAAATGTTCACATCGTTTTTTTCCCAAACTTACTGTACCCCTTCCGAAACTAACAGTTTTTGCACTTTAAAATAGGCCTTTTGCCCCAAAAGGAAACTATATAGTATTCCAACCATCACTTTTCAGGTTTCTTGAACCGTTAGTTTCAGGAAGGGTAACTCAGAAATACCCTCCAGTAAACTAACATAGCAATGGAAAATCACCATTTTCAATAGGGAATACATCTTCAACAGGTCCATTTTCCATTGGCATATTAGTCTACTTAGAGGTTCAGGATACTTAGTAAGTGGATAGTAACCAGGGTTATAACCTCTATTTCCGTGGGTTATATGTCCCCAAATCCTAGGGTTATAAACCTACATATATAACCAGTTACATCCAGTATCCTGAACCTCTAAGTACCAAAGGCTATCCTCAAAAATCCATCCTTTGAACCTCGGCCTCGAGAATTTGGGCACTTTCACTTCTTGCCAGTCCGTGCGTTCACTCGCCTCGTGGTCTTCCTGAAGATACCAGGGACGTTGCGCCCTGTAAATCACGGTGTGGAGGTAGGCAAGTTTACAGTGAACTTAAGCTAGCTAGGAGGGATTCACCTAATGCTGGTAGAAAAATGAATTGGTCCCTCAAATAGTAGTTTCTTTGATATCTTTGTGTACCCTATGGACTTTGACATTATGTATGTGTATGTAAGAATCTATCTTTAATGTATCTTTCCACTTTCATGCTTTGGAGGGAAGGTACAATAACAATATGCTGTAGTTTGAGTAACCACCCCATCCGGAGTCCGGAAAAACTCGTTTTTTTTTATGAGGGTTTGCTACATATTGAAGTATATACGTTTTACGAATGCACAGTGAAATACCTCAGCTGCATGGACGACCATCATCAACTACTACCACCCTTCTCAAGAGGATGGGAAGCATCTGTTCTCAAGGAAGCGATATTGGTACTGAATCATATATGCTACCACTATTAACATATAACGACCATCTAGCGACATCAAGAAACACAAAGAAAAACATAAGCCACGCGACTATGATGCATGCATGTGCAAATATGCACTCATGATGAACCAGGTCATTCATGATCGGCATTTGCACTATCAAAGCAACGCTCTGGCTCATGTCATGCTCAACAAATGAAAACCATCACACTGGCCATCATTGTTATCTGCATCCTTATCATCATGCTCAAAATCATCATAATCAAGCAGAACCACTCATCATCACCATCATCAGGACCAGGACCAGGACCAAGACCACTACCACCACGAATGACCATCACAGCAACCATCCTATCATGATCATTATGTATCAAGCTGAGGAGGACTACTCACCAAATTCAATTCCTTGCCAAGATTCTCCGCGCAATGTCGCTGCGAAACGGATCGTGAGAACTCCTGGGGGGGCACAAAAGTGACGATGGTCTGAGTCACTGACCCTACGAAGTATGGATATAACCATCTTCACATGCCGGGATCAATATGGATGAATCACTTCCAAAATTTGGCGGTGTTTTATCAAAAAAACATAGACAACGACACGATTGTAATTGATGGGCGGAAGATGGCAGTTGGAAGAGGTTTTATATGTCCAGTTCGATCTTGTGCAGGTGCGGAAAGGTCTATCTAATATTATATAGTTTTTCTAAGGGCTCATTTAAATTCTTGGGGCATATATTGATACATAAATATATTCATAAACACAAATGACAACAGCAAGTGCCACATAGTTTTTTTTCAACAAATTTCAGGGAATCATCCTTCAACATAAGTGCAGCATCTCACCCCAGAAGGGAGTCCTATGGGTAAAGCATTCACGAAGACCTGAGCGCAACAAAATCTCTGAGCAAGTCCTGACAGGTATGCTAGAGATACACCCCTGAAATTTAACATGGAACCTGAAAAGAAGTCCCTGGAAAAGGAGATTCCTTTTGGAAACCATCATTTTCAGGTTCCATGTTAAATTTCGGGGGAGTAAGGACCAAGTCTTTGTCTTTTTGTTTGATCACCTTTGAACAAAGGCGACCAAAAAAAAATCACAAAAATAGAGGGAAATGCCTCACTTGATCACTATATCTATCGACGAAAACTCTTTGCTCATTGTCTTCCAAGATTTTCCCGAGTCGAAGTTATGTTAAAGCCATCCAAAAAAAGACACCATGGTGCCAGTGTTTCATGAAATCCTAGTTGTTTCATGTTGGTTTATGACAGATTCCCACAATTAAAGGTGATTTCATATGCATGAGTCACATCATTATCATCAAAAAGTCATGCAGGCATACTAAACTTCCGTAGAACTGTTTTTTTGCCCCAACTGGTCATTTCTTCGGTGTCCAACCATTTCAATCTTGTGGAGGGCCCCACTGTATCTGAGAGGATGTACAGTAAACCACCTGAGGAGCACCTCCCAAGCCTTCTGCCCAATCATCTCTGGTATACCTAGTACCAGTCCCAAAAGGATGTTCAGTATAGGTCCCCATCTTAAACCACATGGTTCTGGCGGTACATTTCCGTTTCGAATCTTTATGACTCAAAATTTTGAGCCAAATTGAGTGATTTTAATGATATAATCATCTCATCCACAACAGCTTCACCTAAACTTCCTCCAACTTCCAAGGTAAGGTGGGCCCCTATGAACCTTACAAATGGAGTTAGAATCCCTAAAAGTAAGGTTATAGTTACAACCCAAAGTCATCCATTTATGTTTTCGGCCACTAAAAATATAGGGATCCCATAAATCCCCATGTCACTCCATGTCCATAACGTCAACGGTTCGGTGTCCACCGATCTGAACAAGTTACAATGGGCGGTCTGAAATACACCGAGGTCGAAGCACCCTGAAACACGACGCAACGGGGTAATGATTAACAGATCAAGAGATCAACCGACTCGTTTTTGATGGATTTTTTTTTAGTTGCTTCAAGTTGCAGGAAAAATGGAAGATTACACCAAGGGGAAATAATTTGTATAGTTATTTATATTTACTTGAAATGTTGAAAAGAAATCAATGTCTCATCATGGTTCCACCGAAAAATGAAAGAAATGGGGCAATTTCTTTGCTAATCAAGGTGTGCATCATATACCCCCAACTTGAAATAAACGCAGTTTCCTAGTATTTCATGGTAATTTTCACCTGCCGCACGATTCCAACATCAGATCACTGGCCGCCTGGGAGATGGGCCTTGGCATTGGAGAAACAATTGAGCAGTGATCAAAGCCCTTGTGATACGGTTGATGGAAGAAATCCTGGACCAGTTGATATGGTACATATCTTATATTTTATAGGGTTTTATACATCCCAGGTGGTGCAGGATTTCTTCCATCAACAGTAGTCCATGAAATCCTGGTTGGTGAGTGGGGATCCTTATGATGGCCTAGTATAATCCCCTATCTGACTGGGTAGTTGTTGATCCCCTATATAACCCAACCAACTCGAGTTTTGATCACTGCTTGATGAAAGGGAAAAAAGAGGTGAAGTCTATTATGGATGAACTCATTTCTTATTTGCGACGGTTGGAGTTTGTGCCACTCTGCTTTTCTGGGTGAACCAACGAACGATTGTGGTGATAACTGGTGTTTCTGGATTGTGACGCACGTTGAGGTACCAGTCTCAGTATGAAGGCATCGCATGCAACATCGCTTATCAGATTGTCTCTCTATTGTCGCTAGTTGTTTGATCACCACCACTAAACACCCAAAACCATGTGCCGCTTTGCAAAAGATTTGTGCCGCTCAGAACACTGCGCAACTTCAAGGTATTGGTTAATCATTAATCGTGGGCCATGATAATTTATAATTTGATATGATATTATGATATAATGATATAGTTAGGGTAGGCCTTGCCCCTCTTGCCCCCCATAGGCCCGAGGGCCATATGTGGGTTATAACCCCCCAAATTTATGGGCATAATACCCCAAAAATCTATCTTAAGGGGGATAAGGGGCAAGGCCATCCTTATAGAACTTAAGTTGTCCTATACCCCCCTAAAAGGACATCCCACCCCTTCTTACACCTGAAACTGGGCATGGCTAGGTTCGTAGAATTTAAAGCTTGACCAGTCCATCTCCGCTTTTTCATGAGCCTCCAGACTGCTGACATGGTGAAACAGGTCTATACNTGCTGGACAACTCCCAAGCCAGGGGAGCTGTTCGCAAGCATTCTTCCTCGGACATGGTCATGTCTGGAGAGGCGCACTCATCGTCTTCATTTCTGTTTGGCAACCCACCAAGGTGTCGATGCCGTAGAAGCCGACAGGCTCGCACCCTCAAGTTGAACCAATGGACTACCCCGGAGACACACACCTTGACATACTTGTCCGTGCCATCATGGAGCCAAGCAGGTGGCGGAGACCCTCCTCCTGCTGGCCCATCAATCAAAACCCTTATTTTTACACCTTCAAGGTTGGCAACACGTTTGACCTCCGCCGCAATGTCAGCCTTGGTGACGCAGTTGTAGTCCGCATTTGTAGCAGTACCGTCGTGTCGCAGTAGCGAAAGTGTCTTCACCTCATCGTAGTCGAACTCCTTCTCCTTCAAATTTGCCACCACCTTGTCCAAGCTCTCCGGGCATGTCTTCAAGATGGTCATGAGCACAGGCTCCTTGCCAATCTCAAACACGTCTTCTTCCTCTCTTTTGAACAAGCCATGCTCCAAGCACACTCCACCCACGAAACTTTGCACGGTTTTCAGAGCATCGCGCCCGCGTGCCAGAAGAAAAGCTTCAAAGGGCTCACCCTCATCAGGTGATGGGACTTTTTCCAGTATGTTGGTTGGCAGAAATGCCACCACGTTAGTGTCATCATCTTTCTCTTTGTTGTTGTGGTCATACATCCGATGAAGATTGTTGGCCAAGTGCATACAGCTCGGCTTGCCCTTGATGCAATCATTCTTCGTCCATGCCTCTGCCACCTTTGCATCATACGTCTCTTCCAATGCAGTTTTCCAAATCGTCTGAAGGCCTACAGAAGCAGGAACTCCGGCATGTGCTCCATCACACTGCGCAGCAGGCACGCCGCCGAGGGGTACTGCCTTCGAAGCCTCGAAGACACTGGGCCTAAAATCACTGCGACCTTAGGTTTGGGGACCAGAAGCTGGTGCAGCAA